>SSNQ01033981.1:135793-155001 GCA_006942095.1 Nothobranchius kuhntae
GACCCCCCCCCCCCCTCCCATATTAATGTTACCATATTATTGTTAATGATTAATATATTCACTTCACATAAATGTGACATTTTACTCCACATTAGGTGAAATAACCTCCCTAAATGTTTGAGGAAGGAGTGATGTCTGAGGTCTTTGATGACGCCCACTTTAACATGTCAACTCTGATTTGTCCAAAGTGGTAAACAACTAGGGCTGGGTAGAAAAATCCATTTCATATCAATTTTGTAAAATCGATTCATTAGGCCTAAGATCGATTTTCCCCCTTGAACCAGAGTGGCCCGTTGACTCATTTTTCTGCAAAGACTACAAGTCCCATGGTGCTTTGAGGCGTCAACATGTCAGTCGAAGCGTCTTTCCTTTCTGTTTACAGTCATTAGCGTCCATGCTAATAGCATCAGCATCTACAGCGTTACCCTCCTCAGTCTGGGACAAACTAAAAACACACATTTTACAATACCCAGCACTATAAACAATGGTTAATAAAAGCTAGTTCACTTCCTGAACAAGCCAGTTCTAGTGAGCTACCCGCTTCGGCCGACTGGGTAAGCAAAGCATAAGGAACATCCTCTTGTTTTGACCTCAAGGTCAAAGCAGGGTATCTGCAGGTTTAAGGGAGCCAAATTTAAGACTTTTTAAGACCTTTTTTAAGGCCACTTTGACCAAATTTAAGCTATAATTTCCGGCTATTGCCTGGAACCAGTGCTAACCACGTCGCGAACGTGGGATTAGCCATCCAGTAGCCATTAAACTTGCCCTTCCCCATGGCACAAGCTCCCACTAGCTTAACCAGCTAATGTGCTCATCTAAAAATAGCCCCCTTTCACAACCAACTGACTGCATACGGTTCCGCTTACGCCAACATCATACACAAAAAAAAAGCTGAACACTAACTAGAAATTCACGAAAATTTTATAGTAATAAAATAATCTTGTTTATTGGGTCTTTGGTCATTTAAGACCTTTGTAAACTGTATTTAAGGATTATTTGTCATTTTTAAGGATTTTTAAGGCCTTAAATTTGGAAAAGCCAATTTAAGACTTTTAAGACTTTTTAAGGACCCGCGGATACCCTGTCAAAGCCTTCTGTGCAAGCGGCAACAGATGACAACAGTTAGGCCAGCTTCCTGCAGTCACCTGGAAGGTTTCTCAGACCACACGGGCCATATTTGGGGTAGAGCTACGTGCTCCAATACCAGAAGTCCAACTCCACCGGCAGTCTGTCTGTACCGACGTTGCAGACCCCCTGGATCGCACCGGGAACCTTCACCACAAGGGTTCGTAGTCTCTGCCTAACTGGCGTGGACGGGTTTTTTTAAATTATTGATAGTTTGTTAAACCATACAGTCAGACTGATTTTACAACCCAGATATCACAAGTTTCTAAGACACTTAATAAGGTTTTGCTACGTAACATCTAAGCTTACATCCCATCATCTCATTCATTGTCTCAGTTATCTTGTTTCAACCATCATTCATTTGTTCTGTGTCATCAGTGGTAGACATATAGTATTAAATAGATTTTTATAAACTATATTTTTGCCTCTGTCTCAAAGTATTACGCAGGTGTGATTTCCCTGAACTACTAAAAAGACCTGGTTTCATCTTAGATCAAATTTCAAAAGATCAATAATATTGATCATTCATATTTATGTGGAATATCACATCTTATTGATCATTTATTACTACTTAGTAAGTAGTAATGATGTAAGTAGTACTTACATCATGTTACAACCCTCAAGGGGGAGGTTCAGGACCTTAAGAGCTGAGGGAAATAATAGAGCAATCGATGCATTAAGATGCGGACATAAACGATTATGAATCTTGAAGAAGCACGCCATACTCGATTATATTGGCTAGCTACTAGCATTAGCTACTAGCTTGCTCTGTCTCTAAGCGGTCATTAAGTGTATTTTCACGCGTCTGCTCAATCGAGGACCTCTGGGTCAATGTTCTGCTGTAAACTTTGTATTTAGCTTTTATTATTTTGAGACGTTTGTGTGTGTTTTAGCGAACCCTTTCACCGTGGCTGCCGACCGGAGGGTGGTCGCGTTAGTCACGTATACTGCGCATCGAGTGCCGGCCGGAAGGGAAGCCGGCTGGACGGACATGGAGACCATGGAGCTTTTGGCCGTGCGAGCGAACGAACAGATTAGTCGCCTTTTTACGGGGACGGTGAGAGACAGCCAGCTTTGACAGAGTGGTGAAAACATTGGCTGAGCGGGGCATCAAGCGGGACAAAAAGCAGGTCACATCAAAGCTAAAGGTCCTGAAAAAGAAATTTCATCAGTCTGACGTGTCTTCTGTCTGACGCTGAATGTGCGACCCTGTAAGTCACGAGGGGGGGGCAGCGACCTCCCTATATCCCGTCTTGGTTTGGGTGGTGCCTGATGGCAGTTTATTCTAGCTTCAGCTTTGCTACTATAAATGCCAAAACCCTCCCCAGGGTGCCACGGCAAATCCCGTTTTGCAAACGCTATGGTCCTGTAAAAACAGCTAGTCATTCATCCACCAGTACCTGTGTGCATGCTGTCCAGGTCCAGGTGGTGAAGAACACACGTTGAATCAGTCCCAGCTGATGGATGATCCTGAACTGGTAGCAGGTTTTCTTTAGCCGTGTTTAGCTAACAGCTGCAACAGAAACAAAGCAGGTGAGCTGATTAAGATGCTGCTTCAGAACAACGCAGGAGATTAAAGATCCAACGCTTTGGTTCTGATCAGCTGAGGACAGATCCAGTCTGGAGAAGAGGACCTTTGGTCACCAGAGTTCACAGAGTTCTCTTATGTTCTTCCAGCTACTGACTAAATTGAAAATGGATGCTCTACATAAATACTAACAATGGTTTCTCCTGTTTAGTTCTGTCTGGTGGCTGACTAAAAGTCAAACCCAGCATGGCAGCATCCCATAAAGCAAACGAGGAAAGCAAGGTGTGATATCAGCAGAGGGCTGGGAGCTGAAAAGGTAAACAGCAACACAACCTCAGGGTTCCTCGTCTCCAGCTGAGCCAAGAGCACTAAAGGGTTTCGTTTAGAGTTTACATGAAGAAGTAGTGCGTTTATTTATTTCTTCTTTATTTAACCAGGAAGGTCCCATTGAGATCACAAACCTTACTTTCAAGGGAGTCCTGGCCAAGAGGCAGCTTCACGGACGTGTAGAAAACACAGGGAATCCCAGCTAAATGAACTTTAGGTGTGTTTTAGCAGAATGCTATTGTGTTTTCAGTATTATTATTGATTACTAAGTCATTATATTATACATTTACTCAGTAGAATTTGTCTTTCTAAAGTTGTATTTATTTTTATTTACATGTATATGCATCCCTGAAAAACATCTGCTTAACGAATGCTCTGAAACATCAGCTGGCATTTCCTTTTAACCTGTTTTGTCTATTTAATGCTTCATTTTCATGCTGAATGCTGTAGAGTAAACTTCTGTCTGCAGCAAGGAGCTGCTGCTCTGGAGCTGCCGTTAAGTGTGGGAACGGGAGGAAAGAATAGCTGTGTGTGTGTGTGTGTGTGTGTGTGTGTGTGTGTGTGTGTGTGTGTGTGTGTGTGTGTGTGTGTGTGTGTGTGTGTGTGTGTGTGTGTGTGTGTGTGTGTGTGTGTGTGTGTGTGATCTCTTTATTAAAACTGTTTAACGGTTATAACGTTTTGTTGATTTTAAACAGGGAAACCCCCACTCGCGATTTAGCGATAGCATAATGCTAACTCCTTTAGGCCGCTAGCGTGCTTTCCCTCACAAAGAAACGGTGTTCACTCACCAAGTGAACTGCTCCACTCACTAAAGACGGTAAATGTTCCAGATCCAACTACGTTGCTGACTGTACTACCGACTACTGACTACCAAAACTCACCAAGTCCACCGGGTTATCTCAGAACAGCACTGCACAGCTTCTAGATCGTGTCTCGGCAACTATAGTTGGCTACAGCTTAGTTGTAGCACGGGGCGGAGAGTGGGCACTGGGCACAACAATACCATATATGGAAATGGTGCCATTGTTTTCCGGAACTGAAGGGGGCGCTAATGTCGAGCTACCGTTTTGGAAAAATCTTTATTCAAACTGTTCATGAAACAATATATAATTCTAGGTAAACTATCGTAATTTCTATATTTCTGATTAATTAATAGTTACAGTTTATTACAATATTTTTCGTACGTCGTTGTACTAAACATGACACAGTCAAAAATCATTTAAAACTATAATTTTTAATAATCTTCATCAAAGAATGACTGATTCTTCACACATTTCACATCACTTTAATTTTTTTAAATTGGTGTGGTATTTTTTAAACGACAGTGTCATTCGAAATCTCATAAGGATGATTTTTACAAATGGCCTAGTTTTATACTAATTGTAGGAAACTGTAACCATTTGAGTTTGATGAGACTATTGATATATTCAAAACTGATAATTAAACCTAATTCCTCCAAAGATGTAACATCAGCTCTCCTAAGTGTCACCTGTGTCTCCAAATGAAATGAGTTGTCCTGATTTAATTTTTTTGTTATTTTATCATGTAACCTAATGAAAAAATTTAGTAAATGTGTGGAGAAAACTTTCCATTTTAGCAAAACGAATATCTTCCAAAAGGATGGCTATGTTGAACAGCTGCTGAGAACGAATTTTATGGATTTTAGTTTCATATCAATATAATTTCTAAAAACATGTGAAACTCCAAAAATTAGAATGTTGCACATTAATTTATTTTAGTAAAAGCAAAACCAAGACAAAGTAATTATGTCTGACAATTTTCTATTTAAAAGCAGTGTTGGATTTTTTTATGTCATATTCTAATTGTTTGAATTTTTGAATGCAGGGTTTTCATCATCTGTAAGCCATAATTATTACAATTATAACAAATAAAGGCTGAAATATGTGGCTTTGTATGAAATGAGTCTTTTATTATTGAAATAAATAAACTTTTTCACTTTATTCTCTTGTTTTGAGTTTTACCTGTAATTTGATTTTTTATTAAGTTAATTTGAGTCATTTTTATATAAACTGCAACCAATTTTTCAAGAAACTTTATTCTCAAACAGAGGAACAACAGGATATTGTTTCAAAAAAATCAAAACAGCAGCAGTTCTTTTCAACATTACAAAAAGAACACACACACATTTGAGTGCACTTGCTGCAGAAATGTTTCTCTGGACTATTTGGCAATGTTTGAACATTTGAACATGCTCAATGCTGACAGCCAGGGCAGTGTCCGGGCATCCCACCAGAGTAATAGCGAGGGGACTTTCCTCTTCGTCCTTTTCCGGTGAAGCCCACAGTCTTTGTATAGACCGTGCTCAGACTTGAAGGTTGCAGAAAACCTGCTCCAGTGAATCTCACCTATTAACAAAATGATAATTAAATTAAGCCAATTAATTAACATCATTGGTCATTTATTACCATCCAGCCAGGCAAAGTGGGCCTTCTTCCTAAAACAGGATCTGAAACAATGGTGTTGAGGTGTTTGCAGGTCAGTGCCAATGACAGGTAATGTCATGACTCGAGGGAGGTGTTTGACCCAAGACATGCAGAATCAACACAATTTCACGGGGTGAGTGAAAGAAAAGTTCTTTATTTTAAAATGGGAACAAAAAGCGCACTGGTAATCCAGTGAGGGTGTGTCGTATGGCTTTAGTCTATATATAGTCCAACCAGAACGGGAAGGTGGGTAGCCAAGGTGAGCGCAGGTGGAGTTCAGCGGGCTGAGGCGGGTGAGGCAGCAGAGATAAACGGGCAGGCGTAGAAGAGGAGGATGGGACGTGGTTCTGGAAATCCGAGGTTCGAGCGGCGAAAGAAGTGTGAAGAGTTGAGTATCCTGAGCAGAGCAAACAAACAGGGTTCAGGGGAAAATCCAAAAGGCATAATCCAGAAAACAGTCCAAGGTTCAGAGCCAATAATCCAATATCAAAGATGTAACAAGCAAACGACGTCGAGAGGCTGGGGCTACCTAACAGGTGCAATCATCCGGCGTAGTGTGGTGTCTCCATCCTCCTTTTATACCTGACCTCCAGATTGGAGATTTGGCGCACCTGCAGCACCCTCCACTCCTCACCTGTGGAAGATTACCTCAGAGATGGTTAGTGAGGAGAGAGTGCTCACCTCGGCTCAGGAACATGCCCCCCCCCCCCAACGGACGCCCCTCGGCGTCCTCGCAGTGGATCGGGAAGCCTCAGAGTCGGCGATGAGGGAGAGGTCTTCAGTGTAGGACCGGGCAGACCCGGCGCCAGAGGACTTCACCTGGAGGGGCAGTGGGTTTTTCTGGGGGGGCCCAGTAAACCGTGTTGTTATCAACCCCTTTGCATGTTTATAATCTGTCTGGTGGACGTTACATACATATACTTCCGGGTCAAATCGGCCATTTGCGTCACCAACTTGTTCTACAGAAATAACTGAAAAGCTAAGATTCTTCATTGTTTAATTCCGATTATGTATGCCAGTAAAAGATGCAATCAAAACTTAAGACAAAGTAACCAATTTTACTGAACCTCTTAGAAAAATACTTGCAACTCACCGTTCTTAGCTGCGCCTGCGCACCACAGTCACCATCTCAAAACAATCCTTATGTTCAGTTAATGTTCTCCAATAAAGTACTTAGTCCACAAGTCTTCTTCCAAATCCTGCCCTGCAGCTTGATACCTTAGTAAATTCTTCTTTTTGCACGTATTTCGCATAATGTTTACATCACAAATACTAGTTAGCATCAGGTTAGCATGCTACTTCTTGGCTGCGTGCTTCTTCTTCTTCTTGGTAAACATTGACTTGGTGCGTTACTGCTACCAGCTGGTAAGAAGTGTAAACTAGGTCTTCTAAACAAGATTTAGAAAATCTAGAGTGCTTTCTTTCTAAAAAGAGAACAGACAACCCTGTATTTAAGATGGTTCAAAAACAGTTTCAACTTTAATATGCGTTTTAAAACATTTGATTCAAAAGGACAGCAGACACCCCTGAGACTGTGCTGGAGGCACGGAGAGAGGAGGAACAGAAGCGCTTGTAGCTGCAACTTCTGGCTGCACTTGCCTTTTTGATGATGCATCATCCCTGTTTGTGCTAGCATTGTTTTTCTGTTTGCTAAACCAAGCTCTGATATCCATTTTAGCAAGCTACTGTACCAAAGTGTCTTCTTCTACTGCATCTAAAACTGTCGATTAGTAAACTAGAGCGCCCTCTGTTGATCGTCTTGAGCCAATACATTTGCATGAGGTGTTGTAATCTGTCCTGGGTGGGCCAGATCGGCAAATGGGCGAGCCGGGCCCGCCCAGGCCCGGCCTTAACGCCGGGCCTGGGACCACCGGGTATCCAGGACCGCTCCTCTGGGCCATATCCTTCCCAGTCCACCAAGTACTGCACAACCCTTCCCCGGGGGCGCGAGTCGAGGATCCGCCGGACCTTATAAACAAGCCCCCCCCCCGTACAGCTGGGTAGGAGGCGGCGGAGCAGGCACCGGACACAGGGGGCTGGAAACCATGGGCATGACCAGGGACACATGGAACACAGGGTGGACCTTCAGCGATTGCAGGAGGTCCAGGCGAACAGTCACTGGGCTTGGAACAGCCGCCACCGTGAACGGACCAAGGTACCTTGGGGCGAACTTCCTAGACGTCGCCTTGAGAGGTATGTCCTTGGACGACAACCAGACCATCTGCCCCGGGGAGTAGGTTGGCACTGGGCGACGATGCCGGTCTGCCAGCCACCGGTTTTTCTCAGCGGTACGTAGGAGGGCAGACTCCGTGGCCGCCCACACACGGCGGGCCCGGCGAAGAAACTGAGGCGTGGAAGTGGTGGGACCTGTTTGGAGTGGGAACAAGGAGGGCTGATATCCAATAGAGACTTCAAAAGGGGACTGACCTGTGGCAGTGGAGACATGGCTATTGTGGGCGTACTCCACCCGAGCGAGGTGGTCACTCCAGGCAGAGGGGTGTGTGGCACAAGCACAGCATAGCATGGCGCCCAGCTCCTGATTCATGCGCTCGCATTGGCCATTGGTTTGGGGGTGGAAACCCGAGGTTAAGGCAACCCGGGCCCCAGGACGGTGGCGAACTCCTTCCAATCCTTGGACATGAACTGGGGGCCGCGATCCGAGAGGATCTCTGTTGGTATGCCATGGAGCCGAAACTCGTGTTTGACCAGGAGCTGGGCGGTCATGACTGAGGAACGAAGGGTCTTTAAAGGAACCAGGTGACAGGCCTTGGAGAACCTGTCTACGATAGTCAACACAGTAGTAAAACCATGGGAGGAAGGTAGTCCACAAACAAAGTCTATTGCTATGTGTGACCATGGGCGAGACGGAACAGGCAGAGAACACAATAACCCAGCTGGGGGACGATTGGTACCTTTCTGTTGGGCACAAACGTGGCACGCCGACACATACTCCTTGACGTCCTTATAGATGGCGGGCCACCAAAAAGAGCGCTTGATTAGTGCCAAGGTTCGTCCCACCCCGGGGTGTATGGAAAACTTCCCAGAGTGAGCCCAGTGTATGACTTTTCCTCGCAGACTCTGAGGAACAAACAGTTTATTGGACGGTCCATTACCTGGGCCGGGATCGACCTTGAGAGCCTCCAGAACCTGGTCCCTGATTGCCCAGGTGACCCCTGCCACTATGCAGGAAGGAGGCAGAATGGTTTCAGGCGTGGATTCTTCCTCGGAGGTGTACTGGCGGAAGAGAGCATTGGGCTTAGTGTTCTTAGACCCTGGGCGATAAGACAATACAAAATTAAAACGAGAGAAGAACAAGAACCATCGGTATTGCCGAGGGTTAAGTCTCTTAGCTTCCTAGAGGTAAGTCAGATTCTTGTGATCTGTCCGAATCACAAACGGATGTTCAGCCCCCTCCAACCAGTGCCTCCACTCCTCAAGAGCCAGTTTAATGGCCAGTAATTCCCGGTCTCCCACATCACACCTGCTTTCGGTAGGTGTTAAGCGCCGGGAGAAAAAGGACAGGGATGGAGCTTGTGAACAGCAGGGGATACCTGTGAGAGGACCGCTCCCACCCCAGTGGCAGAGGCGTCCACCTCCAAGGTGAACTGCTGTGTAGTGTCAGGCATGCAGAGTACCAGAGCCTCAGAGAACCTCTTCTTGAGTGCCCGGAAGGCTGCCTCGGCCTCTGGAGACCAAACAAAGGGCTTAGAAGTGGAGGTGAGAGACGTTAGAGGAGCAGCGGTTTGACTATAGTTTCTAATGAACGGTCTATAAAAGTTGGCAAAGCCCAGAAATCACTGCAGCTGTTTTCTGGTGGTAGGAATGGGCCACTCTGTCACAGCTTGCACCTTGTCTGGGTCTGCCTTCAATCGCCCGCTCTCCAACACAAAACCTAGAAATTTCACAACAGGCACATGAAATTCGCATTTTTCTGCTTTAACAAACAGTTTGTTCTCCAAAAGCCATTGTAGAACAGCCCGAACGTGTCTCTGGTGCTGAGTAATGGACCTAGAAAAAATCAAAATGTCATCCAGATAGACAGTCACAAAGTCATTCAAATAATCACCCAGAACCGAGTTCACCAGTCTCTGGAACACCGCTGGAGCATTGGTGAGACCAAAAGGCATCACCAGGTATTCAAAATGCCCCTAAGGTGTTTTGAAAGCCGTCTTCCACTCATCCCCTTGGCGGATCCTAACCAAATGATAGGCGTTACGGAGATCTAACCGTGTGAAGATGGTGGCGTCTTGGACTGGTTCGAAAGTGGAAGACAGTAGGGGTAGGGGGTACTTGTCCTTGACCGTTATCTGATGCAGACCCCGGTAGTTGATGCAAGGGCGGAGAGACCCATCCTTCTTGGCGAGGAAAAAGAAACCCGCTCCCAGGGGCGAGGTAGATGGTCTAATGGTCCCGTTTGCCAAAGCCTCAGTTATGTAGGTCTGCATACTGTCATGTTCAGGTCTTGAGAGGCTGTAAAGACGACTGGATGGCAACGGAGCTCCCGGTAACAGGTCTATGCCACAATCAAAAGGGCGATGAGGAGGTAGCGTGGCAGCCCGGTCCTTGCTGAACACCTGTTGAAGGTCGTGATAAACAGGGGGTACCTGGGAAAGATTGGGGGGCTCAGTAGGTGCCAAGTCGGAGTCCTTAGACATGGTAGGTGCTGAGTTGAGGCATGTAAGATGACATTCTGGACTCCAGGATTCCCCTCTGCTGGCTCGCCAGTCCAGAAGCGGGTTGTGTTTAATGAGCCAAGAATGTCCAAGCACCACAGGGTTCTGTGGGGATGAGAAAACAAACAGTGAGAATGTCTCTGTGTGGTTACCTGAAACCTGGAGCTGGAGTGTCAAGGTCCTGTGGGTAATGGTAGACAGTACTCTGCCGTCCAGTGAGGTAACTGACACTGGTTCGGGGAGAAGTTCAGTGGAGATACCCCATTTGCAGACCAATTGGGAATCAACCAGAGACTGCTCGCAACCCGAGTCTATTAAGGCAGTGGTCAGGTGGCGTTGATTTCTCCAAGTCACAGTACACTTGATGAGGAACCGGGAGGTTTTATTTCCAGTGTTACTACCCACCAGGACTCCCAGTTCTACTGATGGGCTCTACCTTTTAGCAACGCCGGGCAAGTCTGAACGAAATGTCCTGGACGTCCACAGTACAGACAGAGGCACTTGCTGATGCGCTGTTGTCGTTCCTCTGGGGTTAGATGTGCTCTTCCCAACTGCATAGGCTCCTCCGATGACATCGCGGGAGTTGGCCCAGAGGTAGAATGGTTATGTGTAGGAGATGGTGGATACTGCCCCGCTGATGTTTTCTGAAGCTCACGATATCTCTTATCGATTGAGATGGATAGAGAGATCAATCCATCCAGGGTGGATGGTTCGGGACACAGAGCCAGCTGAGTCTTTATTCTGTCCCTCAGGGCCTCAATAAAAGCTGCCTTTAAGGCGTCGTCATTCCACAACATCATGGCTGCCAAAGTCCGGAACTCCAAAGATAACTCTGCCACCGTTCTCCTCCCCTGAGACAGATGCAAGATCTTCTTCCTTATGTCAGTCGTGGTCTCAGAACTGCAGAAAGTCTGTTTAAAATCCTCCAAAAAGTCAGCGTAGGGACCAGACAAAAATTCAGTGTTCCTGCTCTTTGCTTCTGCCCACCTAAGAGCCTTTCCCCTCAAAAGTCCAACAATAAATGAGATCCTAGAAGAGTCAGTCATAAAAGCATGTGGGGAGCGCTCAAACGCCAGGCGGCACTGTAGTAAAAACCCATAACGATCCTCGAACTCACCCGAGAACGTAGGACATGGCAGAGGTGGAGCTGGACGGAAGTGGGTGACTTCCGTAGGTCCCATAGACTCCGGTCCGGGCGGACTCACTGTTCGTACCATAGGTTCCGGGTTTGAAGCGGAAGTAGCGACTGGAGCTGTTGCTGGGACCGGCGCTGGTGCAGGAGCTGGGAAACGCTCGTGAAGCGGTTGGACCATAGCCTCCAAATGCTGGTAACGCTGGTTTGCGATCGTCAGCTGTTCCAGGAGCACCGGAAGAGTCTGCTCCTGCTGGGACATCCTGTTAGCCAGATCGGCAAGTGCTGATTCCACTGGGTTAACGTTTTGGCGGTACGATTCTGTCATGACTCGAGGGAGGTGTTTGACCCAAGACATGCAGAATCAACATAATTTCACGGGGTGAGTGAAAGAAAAGTTCTTTATTTTAAAATGGGAACAAAAAGCGCACTGGTAATCCAGTGAGGGTGTGCCGTATCGCTTTAGTCCATATATAGTCCAATCAGTACGGGAAGGTGGGTAGCCAACGTGAGCACAGGTGGAGTTCAGCGGGCTGAGGCGGGTGAGTCAGCGGAGATAAACGGGCAGGCGTAGAAGAGGAGAATGGGACGTGGTTCTGGAAATCTGAGGTTCGAGCGGCGAGAGAAGTGTGAAGAGTTGAGTATCCTGAGCAGAGCAAACAAACAGGGTTCAGGGGAAAATCCAAAAGGCATAATCCAGAAAAACAGTCCAAGGTTCAGAGCCAATAATCCAATATCAAAGATGTAACAAGCAAACGAAGTCGAGAGGCTGGGGCTACCTAACAGGTGCAATCATCCGGCGTAGTGTGGTGTCTCCATCCTCCTTTTATACCTGACCTCCAGATTGGAGATTTGGCGCACCTGCAGCACCCTCCGCTCCTCACCTGTGGAAGATTACCTCAGAGATGGTTAGTGAGGAGAGAGTGCTCACCTCGGCTCAGGAACATGACAGGTGAGCTGCATCTCCTTCTGTTAGGATCACCTCCAGGAGCACAGCTTCAAGCACAAGATGGGGCATCTATGAAAACAACACACATGTGCACTGTGAGCCTGTCATAAAATTACAAGACAAAGTGAATATTTATTTATTTTTGTCATTTAAAAGGAAAACAAAGAACACAGTAATACAGCATCTCAATTATAGTAACCAAAAAGGTGTAGCCTGAAGGCTAGCTTTTTACGCCTACCCTATTTACTCAATCACATTATTTCTCAAAAAAAGAAGTGACAACAATAAGATAAAAGTAATGTAATAATAAAAATGAGAGTGAGATAAAAATAATAATTATGATAATAATTATTGAAATATATTGAGCAACAACAACCATAATTCAGCAAGAGGAAAAATACCCAGAACTAAAGACAAAACTATACAAAACTACCAGTAATCTTAATAAGTCAATGTATGATAATGATCAAAACTGAGATTTAAATACTATAACTTGTGCAAGAACATTACATTTTCATTCATATCTATCAGATACACTAGCTCACATACGGTCATTATGGCGGTATGACATCATCTTCTTGACGTACATTTTTTTACATGCCCTGATTCCAGTGTCCAAGTTACCCCCAAATTCCACTACCTCCGCTCCTCTCCACTCCGGTCCGCCCCCGCCTTCCGCAGCCGCTCGCTTCCGAACTCAATTTTTACTGGTACCCGCTCTACAGCGGCTCCGCTCCGGTGCGGAGACCTGAGGTGGGCAAACAGGCATGCGCGGGATTTTCGAGATCTTGCGATACAGTCCGAGCAATAAACGCGGAAGTTAGATCCAAACACCCGTTGTGTGAGAGAAGCATCGGCATGAACTGTTTAATCTGCCCATCATTTGTGTTGAGAGATCAGCAGTGTTTGGATCAACAAAGTGTGACTACTTTGATAGTAGAAACTGTATTTCTGGCTTACTTTTGTGCATTTAAAGTTCAGCCGCCATTGATAGTTGTTAAAAGTTGTTAAACCTGTTCATATGAAACAAAAAACGCATTTTGTTTATCGATTTATTGTGAAAAACGGAAGTTATGCTTGCTCCTTTTCCTGTTGGGCAGTTGTGATTTCTGTCCATTTATTGCGGAGGTGCTCCGGCGTCCGGCAAAAATAGGATCGATTCTATTTTTGCCGGACGCCGGAATAGAGGGCGGCGCACGGCGCCGCACTGCCGGAGCACGGCCAGAGCACGGCCGCAGTAGTGGAATTGCTCTGATTGACTACAACGGGACCGATTTTGCTCCGGCGTTCGTGTCGGAGCGGAGCGGAGGTAGTGGAATTTGGGGGTTATTCCATATTTTGACTCCTACTGTTGTGCAACTCTGACTTCTAACAATTGTTCTTACTTTCTCTCTGACAAGTTGCCCTTCCCCCCTTAGTTCATACTGAGTTTCTTTGACCTGGAATAGCTTCTGAATACAATCCAGAAATATTTTATTTTGTACTTTATAGAGTACTTGTGCTGTTTGTAGTTTGACCAGGTCTGTAAATGTAAGTATTTTTAGTTTCATAAACAGGGGGTGCGTTGGTGCATGGTAATCAGAGTTGGTAATTACTCTTATTGCTCTTTTCTGTAGTAAAACTTTGGGTTTTATGTGAGATTTTTAAGTGTTTCCCCAGACCTCCAGGCAGTACATCAAATGAGGAAGTACTAATGACTGGTATAAGAGTAATAATGACTTTCCATTTAGAATATGTTTAGATTTATTTAACACTGCAATAATTTTAGACATCTTAGTTTTAATATTTTCTATGTGTGGCTTCCAGCTCAGCCTTTGGTGTAATGTGACACCCAAGAATTTAATTTCACTAACTCTTTCTATTTCTACCCCATTTATTATTAATTTAGGAAGACTGTTTTGTTTTTGTTCTCCAAATATAATGTATTTAGTTTTACTTACATTCAATGATAATTTGTTACTGTCAAACCTGGTCTTCAGTATTTTTAGTTCACTTCCAACCATATTAAATAGTTGTTCTGTCTTTCCCTGTGATGTACATATTGGTATCATCTGCAAAGAGAATGTAGTTAAATTGATTGGTTACTTTATTGATGTCATTTATGTAAAGTGTGAATAACCTGGGTCCTAACATTGAACCTTGAGGTACCCCACAGTACACTTGTTTTGTTGGTGATTTTACATTTTGGATTTCTGTGAATTGTTGTCTTCCTGTTAAGTAGCTTTTTAACCAGTTATATGCTGTTCCTCTTACGCCAAATTTATATAATTTGGTTAGCAGGATATTGTGATCTATTGTATCAAAGGCTTCTTAAGATCTAAACAAATTCCTGTTGTATTATTTTTATTATCAATCGCTTTAGCTATTTCCTCTACCATGCTAATTGTTGCCATTGCCGTTGATCTTTTTGTTCTGAATCCATACTGATGCTCACTTGGTAGATTATTTTTTTCAATGAAATCATCCAATCTTCTTACAAATATTTTCTCTGTTATTTTGGAGAACTGAGACAATAGAGAAATTGGCCTGTAGTTGGATGACTGTTATTTATCACCTGATTTAAATATTGGTATAACTTTCGCAATTTTCATTTTACTGGGGAAAATACCTGTTTTAAATGATTGATTACAAATGTATGCAAACGGTTTTGCAATACATTCTATTATGCTTTTTATTAATGACATGTCAAAACCCTCAGTCTTTTGATCTATTGTCTTTACATCTTTTTTACAGTGGAAATGATTTCTTTTTCATCAGTGTCCTTAATAAACATAGTATTTATATTAGCAGTTATGTGTTTAGTAACATCAATTTCACCTATGGGTTTTCCTATCTTATTAGCTAGATTGGTCCCGATATTTACAAAATAATCATTTAGTGTGTTAGCAATTTCTCCATGTTTATTTATGGGAGTTTAATTATTAATAATATTTTTTAATATTTTCCATGTTCCTTGGGTATTATTTTTGTTCAGTTGTAGTAATTTGTCATAGTATTCCTTTTTACTAGTTCTAATTATAGTTGTTAGTTTGTTTTTATATGATTTGTATCTGTTTTCTGCCTCTTTTGTTCTTGTTTTTATGAATAGCTTATATAGTGTATTCTTCTTTTTACAGGCATTTTGTAGCCCCTTTGTCATCCATGGCTTATTATTTTGTTGTTTTCTAATTGGACAGTTTTTATTGTAAAATTCAAGTATTTTTGTTAAAAAGGTTTCAAATGCTTTACTTGGATGATGCTGTTTGTATAGTCCTTCCCAGGATTCGTTCTTTAAGCCCATTTTAAATGCCGCAATGTGTTCCGCTGTTCTGCACCAGGTCAGTTTGGGCTCTTCTATTTTTGTGTTATTTCCAGTATTTTTCAAGGTTTATATGATGGCAAATACTGGAAGATGGTCACTAATATTGTTGATGAGTAACCCGCTAGTTATTTCATTTTCTCTTTTATTTATGAACATATTGTCTATTAGTGTTGCTGTATTTACTGTTATTCTGGAAGGTTTTGTGATCAAAGGAAATAAGTTGGTGGCGTACATTATGTTTATAAAATCGGCGGTTTTAACGTGTTCGTTAGGATTTAACAGGTCTGTATTGAGATCACTGCATACTATTATCGATTTTCCGTTATTTATTTTGTCATATATCTCGTTTACTCTATCTGTGAACGTCTGGAGGCAGCTTCCAGGTGTTCTGTAAATACAAGAAATGATTATATTTTGAGATTTTTCAATATTTATCTCCAGAGTTAAGCATCCATAGATGTTTCCAACTGTTTCAGTCATACTTTTGAGCATTGTGCATCTCAGGTCATTAGCTGCATAGATGGCAACCCCAGCTCCTTTTTTATTTCTCCTGTTCCTTGTGACTAGTTCATATCCATCTATTTCCACTTCAGTAAGTATATAATTGTCTAGCCAGGTCTCCGATATGGCAATTATATTGAATTTCTTAAAGTTTTTCAAGTAGTCCTTTATTTTACCCAAATTGTTGTTTAGACTTCTGCTGTTGAAGTGAATTATTGACAATGCTCCATCCATAATCACATTACTGTTAAAGGTTTCCTCTGTGTAATATTCACAGTTGTTTGTATTGTTATAGAGAAAGTTTTCTGGATCTATGCAGTTATCTAATTCGTATACTTTATATGCTGTGTGGTCAGAAGATTGTGTCATCATTATTCTCATGGTTTATTTTACCTGCGTTCATTTCCATAGTCACTCATACTTTTCCAGCTCCTTTGTGTGTTTAATCGCTAAGACTTTGGCTTCCTCTGGTGACCCATTCAGTTTAATGAATATTTTACAGTTTGCTGTCCATGTTGACTGTATTTTTTTCTGCTTTTTTAATATACGTGCCTTCCTTGCAATCTCTGCATTTTTCTTTGTTAAATGTTCATTCACGTACACTTCAGTTCCTTTGAGTTTTTTCCCTTGTTTGAGGAGGGCATTTTTTAATTTCCTGTTTGTGAATCGTAAAATTGTGGCAGGCTTGGCATCTTTGTTTTTACGGGGCAATGGATGGCAAGCTTCAATGTCTGCGTTAGATATAGCTATTCCTTTACTAGTAAGGAAGGTCGTCACATGGTTCTCCAGAGAGTTCATGTCCATGTCAGTGTGCACCACGCCTTCCTGCTATGTAACTGCCCTGGCGTAAGACAAGGGCTTGATCTCCAATCCGCTGATGATGACATCATTCATGCAGGTGTACTGCTCGAGTTCTGTTATAGAGCTCCGGGAGTTGACGTCACTTCTCCCGGCATGCAACAGTTCAAATCAAAACGGCGCCATATTGGCAGGCAGAAGCCCGCAGCTACACTATCTGTTGTCATAAAACTCACACGGGAAATATGGTAGATTCCTGTTGTGCCCCAGGATGCCAGAACAGACGGGGACAAGCCAAGGGAAGATCCTTCTACAGGATTCCCCAAGATCCGGAACGCCGCAAACGTTGGATCATCCGCGCTAGCCTCCAGTGTCAAATGAAGCAGTGGGATCCCGAGAGTAAAGGTGTTTGCTTATGCTGCGACCACTTCATATCAGGTACTTAAACCAGCGTTTCCTCAACTGTGTATGGTATTTATTTTAAATGCTTTTATTACGATTCTTAGTGGGGTTGCTAAACTTGTTTTGGCGTGGCTTTTTCTGTCTTATTACTCATAGCAACAAGTAAACATCACGTAAAACGTTGCCTCATGATTTCTGCGTGTTGCTGTTTACGTGTTTTATGATCACAGCAATTAATCAGATTAATTCATCAATTGTCAGATCACACATAAAAAGCGCTTTGGATTGCTATTATCTGTCTCACCCATCGACATATAAATATTGGACAGTGGGTTTCCATAGGCTCCAATAACACATTTTTGAAGAGAAATGGGAGGTGGCCACCACCGCCATTTTGATCGTGTCACAGGTTCCGCCAAGCCCAGACAATTCAACAAAAGGGAAGAGAGGTGGAGCTGAGGGTGGGGCTGTAAGGTTGGGATCAACTGACAACACCCGGTCGAACTAGCTACAAGCTAACCTGAAGCTAACCCAAAGCTAACGCCGAGGTGGGAGCTAAGCTAACGGAGGTAGCAACCTAGCTACAACCGGAGTTAACTGTGCACAATACCAGAGCTTCTGAGTCAGAGATACGCCGGGCTGACCGCTGGGTAAAACCGAGTAGAACACAGAGGTCTTGGAGACCTCTACAAGCCGGCAGCCGCACAGCAGACAAGTGCCGCTGCGATCTGAGATGCGCAGAGCTGCCGCTGGGGAGAACCGGGTGGAAAGGTTTCCATCCCAGAGCTCCACAAGCTGGCAGCCCGTGCAGCAGACAGGAGCCGCGATCAGACAGAGATGCGCCGAGCTGCGGGGAGGGGAAAACCACAAGCCAGCCGGCAGCCCGCGCAGCAGACAAAAGCCGCGATCAGACAGATGCGCCGAGCTGCGGGGAGGGGAGAACCACAAGCCGGCCGGCAGCCCGCGCAGCAGACGAAAGCCGCGATCAGACAGATGCGCCGAGCTGCGGGGAGGGGAGAACCAGGTGGAAAACAGAGGTCTCCCGAGAGCTCCACAAGCCGATAGTGGGAACCCAGCTCCACCAACATGTTATATTTCAACCCATTTTCTAAAGTGCAGCATTATGTTAAATGCACTGGGTTTTACCCTATTACATTTAAATTTCATGGTTAAACAGTACATGTTAACATCTAAGCTCAGCTCGGCAGTAACCTAAAATACATAAATATAATTTTACTTACCGAAAAAAATGAAGTGGAGACTCCTTGGACGCTCTATTATTGCAATTAATGCCACAGCAAGTCATTTTGTCCAACAATTGCACAAATAGTATCCAAAAAAGAACACACAAATGCAGAGACTCAAAATCCCGGAACAGTTTCCAAGCCAGACCGAGGCTCTACTGAGGCCTTTCCACGGAGCCAGCTCTGTGGTAATGTGGGTCTGATGCTCATTAATTATACAGAATTTTAGGCTTTTAATACACTTAGAAGAGTGAGAATAAGTTCATCCTCCTCAGAGTTGTCATGAGTGTAAAAACATGTTTTGGTACCAGGCTGTAAACATGTTCATTTCTGCTGTGAAATTGGTATTTTTAACATGGGAGTCAATGAGGATTTGCTCGCTTCTGACACCAGCCCCTAGTGGATGAGAGTGGAAATGCAATTTTTGGTACTTTTTTTTTAAATTTAAATCTTTTATTTCATTCACAATGTATAAAATAAACACAAACAAATACAGGATACATTAACATATTGAAAAAAAACATTTGAATGAAAAGGAGCAGATAGAAGAAAAAATCTTATGATTTCTGCCCCTTTTTATGAAATAAAATTATCCGCTAAACAAACACAGTATAACCTCAGTCACTTTCTAATATTTTCATGTCTAATCTTTGACATTATAATTCTCCTTTTCATAATTACTAAATACATTAGATTTTATACATTTTTTAAATATAGCAAGTGTAGTTGATTCTTTAAATTCCTTGTTAATGGCATTCCACAATCTTACACCATTTATAGAAAT
>SSNQ01033981.1:157367-167917 GCA_006942095.1 Nothobranchius kuhntae
CCCGGTCTCTCTGAGGGATGTGTCACTTGGGAAAATGTTCTTTTTATGAAATTATGAAACTTTGGCTGAATAGCGCTTGTTCCCGTCTCTAATATGGAGACGCATTACGCATCCAGTCTGAGGCAGAATAGCCTCTTCACCTCAGAAAGCTCCTGTAGAGACATTTGATCACGCACAAAGTTTATGTGGAGCAGAAGCGGTCGGGCCACGGCAGGTGAAATGTTCCTAGCCTACATGAAGTGAAACTGTTTAATTGTAACATTAATATGTTACTGGACACGCTGGTCTGGTTGGTTAGACCAGTGTTTGAAGTGGAAAACACACACACACACACACACCAATTAAAATAATGCTGATAGCGTGGACTAGAAGACAGGTGATGGTTTACGTATTTAAATGATGATCAGGCGGCTGTAAAATGTAATCTCCATCCACATCCAGACACAATTATCCTCTATTCTTTCTCTAGTTGCTCTGCTCTTGTCTGGGCTGACGTAGCTGACGGTGCGTGCGGCGCGCCTAACTAGCGGCTGATGCACATTTTACGCATTTGGAGAGGTGGGCTGGATGCTTTGCTTTTACTGGAAGATGGTCCACTTAACGCACAGGTGTAGACTACATATTAATGACAAATGAATGAAAATTAAATTGTGAGTTTTTACTTCATATTTTAGAAATTAAAATGACGGGGGAACACATTTATGACGTCTTTTTAAACTAAATTTTCTAGCACAACCTGCCTGCTTCACTTAAGTCACTGCTTATTAAGGTCCGCCCAAAATTACCGTGGCCCACCCAAAAATGAAAACCTGGCGCCGCGCCTGTTATAAACCTCCGCAAATTGTTGTTCTTCACTTTATCAAACTCAGACTTTGTACAGCTAATGTCAAGATGTAAAATTATGAATTCAGTCGAGCTCTTCCATCCTTCCCTCTCCTACTCTCCTGGAAACCCGACATCGGCTGTCAGAAGCGGGAGGTGAAGAAGGAGATGAGGCAAACAGAGTGAGTGTGATGTAAAGAAACCAGACTGGTGTGGAGGTGAGCAAAACAGCTGGAAAAGTGTGGGTGATGAATCCCCCATGGGTGCGACGCCCATGCGAGCGACCGGTACCGGCTGCTGTCACCTGGTTGTGAGCAGCTCTCTGCTGTCTGAGGGTAGGCCCCGCCCACAACGCTACGGCCGCTGTGGCTCCCAGTGTTTTCATTACTGTGGGAAACGGGTAATAATGGCTCTTTGATGGGAACAGGTTGCCGACCCCTGGTATAAGATCTGAGCTGGTAAAACAAAAATCCTCATCAGCAGGCATTTTTTAAAGTGGGGGGGACACAGCTGCCAATCACAAATTTTGCCGGGGACTTGTCCCCGGCGTCCCCGGTTAAAATGACGCCTATGCATATAATGGACTGGGACAACACACGGATCATAACCACTGAACAACAAAAATACAAAAGATGGATCAAGGAAGCAATCGAGATAAGGAGACGTGGATGTGGGACTATGAACAGGGCCGACGGAGTTGACACGCTGGACCACACATGGGACTGCATCGTCGGAGAGGGGAGAGCGGGCAGTAGAGGGCGACAACGTCCTCTGCTGCCCGCAGATAAACGGAGAAGGAAGTAACGCGCCACCATCAGCGTCAGCCTGAAGAAGCCGGCAGCCGTCGGCGAAACTGTAGCGTCAATAACAGGTAACAAAACCGTTTCTGTGTTTTAAAAAAGAACGACAACATGGAATTAGAAATAACGCAAAGCAAGAACACACCTAAGATACTCTTCAGCTTGTCAGAGATTTTTGTTGTGAGTTGATAATTTTTCTACAGCTTGGACATTTCCATTGTTTAGGATTCCTTTTCAAGTGCAGACAAGTTTTATGAAACTTTTTTAAAGAACAAAAACTTGAGGTGCACACCAACATGTCACCGTCCTCTGGCTCGCGACAGTAACACCACTGTTGACCATTATCAGCACCTGCTGCTGTTGGCTTTGGTGCTGAAAAAGTCTTTGCAAGCAGCTCTGGGAGAATACAATTTTTGTAAAAAGCTTTTGCACATTCAAGCTATTTGTCAAAAATGACACATTTGCTGTCACACGCTCAACAAATGGTCTCTTTCAGTCCAGAAGATGAAATCACAATATTGTCTGTCAGTAACAAATATCTGCATTTGTACTTGATAATAGTATGCATGATCCGGCTTTAGTCTGATGGTTCCCTGCTCATTTTTTTCTAGGCAAAAGTTTGCAAGATCTGCTGCCTCATCCACAGAAAGGGCCTTTACACAGAATGTGCACTTTATTTCTATAAGACCTGGACCACAACAACTGCAAGAAACATAACCATCAGGTGAGGCTCCGATGAATGGNTTGTTGGTCTTTCTTCTGTTAGACCAAGCACAGGTACGGAGAAGATGGAGTTAAACACCTTTTGAGTTGGCAGAATGTGGAGTCAAATGATCAGAAGTCCAGCCACTGTTTTCACCGCTCATGAGGGGGAGAGCCTTTGCAACATACAGCAGGTCCCGCGATCTGCTCCTGTCAGTTGCTTCGGACAGACTCTCGCCGTTCTGCTGAAACGGCTGATTTTTATTGAAAAGCACAGGAATGTAACATACGCAGTTTGCCATACACACACGTAATTCTGCCATCTGCACCTGCAGACGCACGTCAGCTAATAGCCTTGTTAATGAAAGACCAATTCATCCCAAGGACATGCAACCTTGAGATGACCAGGACACATCCTGCAACATCCTTTGCTAACAAAGACAGTTGTTCTTGTATTGAGGAAATGAAGGAAGGAACACTTTCACTCCCTTATGCAGCTGTTCAGCTTGAGCAGAAAAGGCACAGAGAGGTTTTCGATATTATAACAAGATTCCATGAAAAGGCATATAATAATGTATTTATGATAATATATAAGGAGCATAAGTGGGAGATACATATTTGTTCATATAAAAGAGCTTATAATAATATATGAAAGAGCTTATATGAGAGATATATATTTTCAAAGTGCAGACAAGTTTTATGAAACTTTTTTAAAGAACAAAAACTTGAGGTGCACACCAACATGTCACCGTCCTCTGGCTCGCGACAGTAACACCACTGTTGACCATTATCAGCACCTGCTGCTGTTGGCTTTGGTGCTGAAAAAGTCTTTGCAAGCAGCTCTGGGAGAATACAATTTTTGTAAAAAGCTTTTGCACATTCAAGCTATTTGTCAAAAATGACACATTTGCTGTCACACGTTCAACAAATGGTCTCTTTCAGTCCAGAAGACGAAATCACAATATTGTCTGTCAGTAACAAATATCTGCATTTGTACTTGATAATAGTATGCATGATCCGGCTTTAGTCTGATGGTTCCATGCTCATTTTTTTCTAGGCAAAAGTTTGCAAGATCTGCTGCCTCATCCACAGAAAGGGCCTTTACACAGAATGTGCACTTTATGTGTGGGCGAGATCCTGAAACCAACTGTTTCTACTAGGACATCGGAATGTGCAAGGCGATGCTGAATTTCATAATAATTTCTTGCCAGCTCCTCATGGTTACAGCCCCATCTGCAAAACAACAAAATCCTTTTAGATACTTTTATCAAATCTTTATAAAATAATGATAAATAGTTCAAGTAGCACACAAAACCAAGTTATTTCAATTGATACCTGGTAGCCTCACTGGTGAAGCTATGAGACTTTGGGTAGCATATTTTTCGAATCAGGGACACGGAGGGCTTTGTGATGTCTGTCTTTGTGTCTGCTTTGAAGGTGGACGCTGTTATTCTACCACTTCTTTGGTCAAACCAAATGTTGGACTTTGACTGTGCTCGAGTCCCCTCTTCCACAATATCACTCTGAAAATATGATCAGACAAAATCTTACACAATGACAAACATGAACTAAGGCCAAAAACACCTGAATTTGCTGTACAGTATTTGTAACACGATGATTTACCTGTTCCTTGGTCACAGTCATGTTTTCTAAAAGTTTTTCTGCTCTTTCTTCTAACTCCTCTGCGCTGACATCTCTTGCCTGTCTGTCAAACAGATTTATGAGGGGCTGTGGAAGATCGAGGGTCACAGCTTTTGGGACATCGGATGATGAGAAGTCTCTGATTACAGATAGGACTGCTGACTATATTGTCTGTCCATCTTGTGTACAGCAGCTTGAGAGATTGCTGTAAAACTGTGCTTGCTCAGTGGGGTTCAGAGGTGGGAAGGCTGGTGAAGTGGCATGGCCTTTGGAAGACTTCACTTTTTTGGTTTGTTGTGAGTGGTTAAATCTTATGTCCTTGCCTTGCTGATACTCCACTTTTTTCAGAGACTCCTCACTTGGCTTGATCCACTTGCACTTTTTGGATGTGACTGCTATGTCCTCATCTCTTGCATGGTTAAGCTGCCATAATTTGAACAACACTGCAGACACATGGGAGCAACCCTCTCCCAACCCTGCTGTACAGTTGCAGTGGGCTCCTAACACCACTCCATCATTCCTGATGACCACCCATGGCTTCAACTGTGGGTCATTTAATCTTTGGGAGTGATTCACCTGTAACACATATTTAAAACCATCATCATAACTGCTCTTGTATCATTAACTCTTTAAGCACCTGTTTATATATATATATATATATATATATATATATATATATATATATATATATATATATATATATATATATATATATATATATGTGTGTGTGTGTGTGTGTGTGTTTAATTGATTTAACTACAGTAATGTTTTTTTATATATTTTTTAGAAGCTGGTAGGAATATCTGTTTATTTGATTTGTAAGGACACTTTTAAAATTAATTCTTTCAAACTGTATTTACTCCAAAATTTTACATGATAACACACATTAAAAGTGTCTTAGATTTAAGTTACAGATGTCTACCATCTCCTGGCAGAATGAGTGATCAAATCTGCAACTGTGGCTCGTTATAGTCAGAAATGTTGCTTGTCGCAATTTTGCACCTTTGGCATCTAAAGAGTTAAGTGATGCAAGTTTACAGCTCTGTTTCACATCTATGTTTAAGAAAATACTGAAGTTATTTTTCTGAGGTTCATGAACATACAACGTTTCACACAGAGATAACCTTGCAACGGGCTGTTGCTAATGGTAAAAAAAAATCTCCACTTACCCTCCCGATGACAATAGCGCTGTCCTTTGCAGGAATAATCCAGATCTGGATACCGACAACAAACCCTGATTGAGTCCATTTGTATCCCTCCAGGCTTTTATATGCTCGTAGCGATGCTCCGGAGAAGGACAAGGGAAAATTAATAAGGAAATTATAAATGTCAGGGTATCTCAAATCTGGTAGGTCCGCTCCGACAGCTTCTGACGTTTTAAAAACTATCCCAGGGGCATGGTAAGGGTCGGAGATGTTTAATCTATTTAATTTATGACTATATAAAACGATTTCTTCGGTTTCAAAGTGAGAAGTGAACTCGGACAGAGTAAAATCCAAGCCGATCCCGTTCATGTTCATGTTTACGATCCGTGTTTGTTTACCTTTTTTGCCTGCCAATATGGCGTCTACTCTCTGAGAGTCACGTGACTTCCGGAGCTCTATACGGCCTTCCAGACTTATAATCCTCCTGTCTTTCTCCTCATTTAGATGTTTTTGTCATGGTGGGTGGCAGTTTCTTGACCCATGACATGCAGAATCACAACACGGAGATCAGGAAGGAAAGTAAAAAAGGTTTTTATTGCTAAATAAGGAGCAATGGGTGAGACGGAAACCGACGAAAAGCAGGACTGGCAGCAGGATTCCAGGAGGAGATTCTGAGGAGGGAGACAGAGTGAATATGAGGTGGAAATAATGGAAACTTATCTGGAGGCTGGGCTTACTGTTTCTTGGTAGTGGTAAATGTACAGGGAGGGTTGTCAGGTCCGGGTGAGCTGAGGAGATCCAAAGGTGAGGGAATAGGTTTATCCAGAGGCATAGGAGCAGGTAGTGATGGGACGAACGTCACTGGCGCGTCAGCACAGTGTCGACTGCACAAGAGTGAAACCCCGTATCTATGCGTGTATCGCTTTAAGAAAATATCACGTGACCGACACAGGAAGTGTGTCATTTGGATGCGCTGCGCCAAATTGTGTTTATAAGGAAACAAACTGTTTAGACATGTTGCAGTGGAGTAAGGTCTATCTCCTATGGAAAGCCAACACCACCAAAATACGCCACTTTCTCAACCCGTCTAGTTAAGAGATGGCGAAAAAAATGCCGTTTGATGTGTCAAGACGTCGTGAAATACAGCGAAAACTCTCCCAGAACGCCGTATTTGACGCCAGCTAGAGCCATTCTTAACAGCATTCTGGGAGAGTTTTCGCCGTATTTTACGACATCTTGACACATCAAACGGCGTTTTTTCGCCATCTCTTAACTAGACGGGTTGGGAAAGTGGCGTATTTTGGCTTTCCATAGCGCTGATTCCAGAAACCTCAGCACAAAGTGCGTTCGTTAATCTGAGCCAGCATGACGAACAAGGGAAGCGAGCGGCAGCAGAAAGCGGGGGCGGAGCGGAGATAGTGGAATTTTGGGGTAAGGGTCTACGTAGGGGGCGGGCGTATTACGTGAACGGACCCATCTGATTGGCCGCATATCAGAGGGCTACATTTGATTGGTTAAATAATACTTCCGCGTAAAAAACAGAGCTGGTTTACAAAAAGTTGAAGTATGACACGGATATGGTAGGATATGATGATAAGCCAGTGAGCATATTGACCTTCCTGTCACTTTTTTGTAGGATATGAAAACATACAATTTAGTGAACCAGTTCTTACTCTCATCAGTGACCTTAGCTCACTGAAATCAAAAGATGCTCCCATCACAAAGTAGAATGCATACTATTGAGAAAAATGAAATTATTCTAAAACCCAGAAAACAATATGATGATGATAATGAGTGGAGGCGACTGTGTTACCATCACTGCAAATATTCCACAGTTGTTGGACAATCCTTGCTTTGGAAATCCCTGGGATATAAAATATGTGTTCAATCAGTAAATGTTACTTGGTAATAACTACAACTGACAAGGAGACACCCAGAACTGTTCAACGACAAATTTTCTTAATGTCCCTACCATTACCAACTACACCAAGGTAGCATTAGCTGAAAACAAGCAGGGCAGTGGCTCAGAACCACGTGTCCATCAATAACATCTCACCTTTGTGTCATTTGCAACATATTCTTTCCAGGGTCCAGGCCCCAGATGATGAGAGATGGCTCTGTTGAGGGAATGCATAAAGCAAAGTTTGTTACGTACCAATAACTAAGGGTATCTTTCACAAAGAAAATAACTGAAGAAAACATAAATGCATAAATGAACAATAAGAATGGTGTGAGACAGAACAGTCTCTTGATGGCTCAGCTTCAACCCGTGTCTTGTAAAAAGGAAGCTGCATAACAACGTCAGGTGTTTTGATGGGTGCCAATTAAATCTTATTCAGAAATTAAATTTCAAATAGCCAATTAAGTGAGGAACAAATAATTTTTTTACATGCACAGAAAGATTAAAGCTGAACATTGTGTTCAACAAAACTAAAAAAAATGAACAGCAAACACATGCAATAGCTCGAATTATTAACATAAATAATATTTTTAAAATACATTTATTATCAATAAAGAGGAAGACAACGGAACACAACAACTGAATATGGAACACATGCAAATTTCCCAGTGATACAATAAAACCTTAAGGTTTGGATGTGGTTTGCATCAGTGAAGCCTGAGCCATTGATGGAACTCAAGGAAGAAAATCTCCCTGTTTTTAGGCTTCAGAATCTGTAAAAGTGCATCATTAGAAAGGTGAAACCCACTACAAAGCAAAGAAATGCTAAATAAAGTCTAGCAGCCAATTGAGAATTAAAAAAGTGTGATGTCAAATAAAAATTATACTAACGCATAAAGTCCAATGTCAAGGACGCCATACAGGAATGAGAATGCAGTTCAGAGCTGGTGCCTGTGACTAAACATGAAAAGCCAAAACC
This sequence comes from Nothobranchius kuhntae, assembly GCA_006942095.1. Lineage (NCBI taxonomy): Eukaryota > Metazoa > Chordata > Actinopteri > Cyprinodontiformes > Nothobranchiidae > Nothobranchius > Nothobranchius kuhntae. Next base: position 165,357 of record SSNQ01033981.1, read on the forward strand.
AATATGTTGTGATAAAACTGGCATGGAAAGCTCATTTTAATTAATACTTCCTAGAATATTTACTGGGAGATGAAGTGTTGGATCCAGTGAAAGAGGTGGAAACCAGGTGCAGACTACGTGATGTCACACCCTGTCCTGTCTCCCTGTTTAGTTCAGCTCAGTGTCTCGTTTATTACTCCCACCTGCCTCTTGTTTCCCAATCACCTTAGCTCCCGATCCTCCTGTATTTAAACCCCGTCTGTTTTGTGTCCTGTGTCGTGTCATTGTTTCAGTGTTCCAGCGTGTGGCTTAATAAACATATGTCAAACGGACCTACCTGTTCGCCTTCTTCCTCCCCGCGTTTGGATCCTACCTCCGCTCCACTCACCAAGCACGCTCGTGACAGAATGACACAACCAATTAAAGGATCCAGCGGGGAGTACCTGCTCTGGCTGCTTACCCCGACCCACCAGCCGGCCTCTCCTTCTCCAGCTCCAGTTCCATCTCGCCGCAGACGGCGTCCCCGACCTTCTGCCTCGGCGTTCCTCGCCGCTCTTTCGGAACCGGACAGGAGTTTGGATGGGGAGACGCTCCTGGATCGCTCAGGCTTCGAGGGCACGAGGCTGGCTATCTGCTCCCCCGGAGTCGGTCCACGGCGTGGGGAAAGACGCCGGAATCCACCGCAGCCCTGTGTCCCTGGACAGAGCTGCGACCTCGCCGCTGCCCCTGCTCGGCGTAGTTGTCTGGACACGTCCCCGGTCAGCCCAGCGGTTCCGTCTCCGGCTGAATCGGCGCCTGCAGGTGGAGGAGCTGCGCTCGCAGCCCAGTGGGTGGAGCTCGCCAGTCTACAAGCTGAGATAGCCCAGGTTTGTCAGACCATCGAACTCAATGACCTCCAGCTGGACGATCTGCTCGCTGAGTTCCAGCTGGACCACCTGCTCGCTGAGCTCCAGCTGGACGAGCTGTTCGCGGCTCCGGCTGGACGCAGCCGCTTGGACCCGTCCCCAGTCGGACCAGCTGTCCCACCTCCAGTCCGATCTGCTCCTCTGTCATCTGTAGGAGGTGGAGCAACACCCGCAATCCAGCCGACTGAACTGGCCAGTCAACGGGCTGAGCTGGTCCGGTTTCAACAGAGCACCTGTTCTAATCAGCTCCGACTGGACGCTCTGCGCTCCCTGTCTTCAGCACTAGCACTACTCGTTCACTCTAGGCCTGTTCCAGCAGGGGTCCAGAAGCAGACGGTGCGGGCCCAGAAGCAGACGGTGCGGGCCCAGAAGCAGACTGTGCGGGCCCAGAAGCAGACGGTGCCCGCCCAGAAGCAGGTGGTGTGGGCCCAGAAGCAGACGGTACCCGCCCAGAAGCAGGTGGTGCAGGCCCAGAAGCAGAAAGTACCCGCCCAGAAGCAGACGGAACCAGCCCAGAAGCAGACGGTTCCGGTTCGGGGCCAGAAGCAGACGGTACCAGCCCAGAAGTCGGCGGTTCGGAGAGCGGCGGTTCAGAAGCCGGAGGACCAGAAGCCGATGGAAGTCGACGCCCCCGGGCCAGAAGTCAACGCCCCCGGGCCCCAAGTCGACGCCCCCGGGCCCCAAGTCGACATGTCTGAAGTCGCCTCCCAAGTCGACGTGTCTGAAGTCGCCTCCCAAGTCGGCTCGACTGATGACTCCTCCCAAGTCGGCTCGTCTGATGACGTTGCCTCCCAAGTCGGCTCGTCTGATGACGTCGCCTCTTCTGGTCTGACGTCTCCTCCGTCTCCGGTTCCAATGGTGATTCTGAAGGTCGCTCCGGCTCAGCCTGCAGAGACTTTGTCACCGATCCGGCCCGTCCAAGGGACCCTGTCACTGGCCCAGCCTGCAGGGCTCCTCTACCCCAGACGCCGGCCCCCCAGGGCCCGTTGTCTCCTCCTCTGTCCCAGGCGCAGCCCCCCGGACTCTGCTGGTCCCTGCAGCCTCTCCGTCCGTCCCTCGGTTCCTCTGGGCCCTCCCTCCGGGTCCCCCTCCTCCCGCCCTGCTCCTTGGTCCTGTGGACGTCTGGGATCCGCCCTTTGAGGGGGGGGGTGGCCTTTAGAACATCACCAACAGAACTTCTTCTTCGAACCTCTCAGCACTGCGGAAATGGGGCCAAAGAAGGGACTGACAGTAGAAGATGGTTATGATATTAAAAAGTCACTGGAATTTATGTCGGAGGAGATCTCTGTTGTGAAAATGCAGCAGAAAGCGATCTTGGGCCTGGTGGAGGAAGTGAAGGCGCTCCGGATTCAGAACGCGGAGAAGGACAAACGGCTGGCGTATCTGGAAAACCGAGTGGAGGATCTTGAACAATATAATAGAATGAACGACGTAACTATCATGGGACTTTGCATAAAACCCCGTTCATATTCCCGGGCTGTGACTGCAGACAGCACAGAGGAGGTCAGCGAGGAGGATGTCAGCTCGATGGAGCAGCAGGTTGTTACCTACCTCAACTCAAAAGGAATTGAAATAGAGGCTTGCCACCCTCTATCACGGAGGAAGGAGAATGAAAAACCAGTCATTGTCCTTCGGTTTGCTAACAGAAAGCATAAAGTAGCATTGCCAAAAAAAAGG
>SSNQ01033982.1:0-10715 GCA_006942095.1 Nothobranchius kuhntae
GATGAATGCATGAATTTAAAGTTCATGTTTGGAGACCAACCTTCACAGTTTGGAGGCTCACGCTGGTGAGGAGACACCGTTAGTTCTAGTAACACCTGGGCTCCCAAGGCCTGTTCTGACAGGATGGACGTTACGGGACCCTCAAGGATTCCAGTTGGATGATTGGAGGATTATTTAGGAGGATTGGAATGAACAAACTGATTTCAGTGGTGAAGGGTTAAATGAGTGAGTGAACCCACTACCAAGGATGAACTCTGCTAACTTTAAAAATCAGCTGCTCTAAATAAGCATGAAGGTCAGAGGGGAGCTCTAGGATGGACATGGATAAAGGAACTGTAATGTAGAGGTAAAGTAGGGCAGGGCCAACGTTAGCAGCTGTCATACGCTCCATCTGACATGTTTGACTGCATTTAGCTCGTTATGTGACAGGTTAGAGCACAGTCTCATGTTAGAGTTTTGTCATGAGAACACTGAGATACCTCACACACTGATGGCATCTAAAAATTATTTTTTTCTCAAAATAAAGAATAATTTTAACCACAATTGAGACTTACCATCCTAGAAAAACCTCGTCCAATCAATGTGCACGTCCTGTTCTCACCAGTGTTGGGCAAGTTACTACAAAACTGTAATGCATTATTTATTACTTGTTACCCTCATTTTAAAGTAATTCATTACATTACAATATTACTGATCTTTAAATGTAAGGCATTACACTACTTTTGCATTACTCTAAGTTACTTTCAACAAAACAACTTCAGTATGAGTTTGGTAATCTGATGCCCGGTGAACTCATGACACATCCGGTGGAAGGTGATGTGGTGTCTGAGCTAGGATTGCTGTTAAAAACAGTTCTTTAGAAGGATTGTTTATGTAATAAATGCAACAACAATCTGTACTCTCAGCACGCTGCCATCTTAGATTAACTGAGCAGGGAGTGAGGTGGTGGGGGCTCCAAGCCTATTTGCCTTGGTCCCCAAATGCCTTGATACGGCCCTGGACATGGGACTGACTTCTGGAGTGATCTGATTCTATCACATGTATAAATATTAAAATGCTTATGTATATTATTGCTTTTCACTGGTAAACATGTGTATTGGGGATAAATCTACCTACTTTTTTCTTTTTTTCTTGATTTTATGTGAATAATTTCCGGCCCTTTCTCTCTCTAACCTTCCTGCATGCTGCATGTTTTCTCCGTCTTCCAGAAAAAACTGTTTCCTAGACTTCCTACTTTCTAACGATCAGCCAAAGGGATCTTCACATGCGCGGCGCTCCAGCAGTAATGAGTTGAAATCACCGGGACACAGATTATGAACTCAGCTGAGGCAAAGCACGTCAGAAAAGCACAAAATACCAGAGAATATGCGCTGATATGAACGATCACAGGTGAATTATTTTGTTTTAGTGGAGCGATTTTGTGAATGTTGCAGCGGCCGCGTGCAGGACGCAGCTGAGCCGTTACCGCGGCGTCCTCTCTGCCCGCAAAGCTGAGTCCATAAATGACGTAATATATGCAGATACTGGATCTTTCTTCGGGTTTCCCGCAATTTGAATTTTTAAGGAACACGTTACTGACAATTGTACCGAGTAAATATTACCATTTTCTTTCCCTGTAATGCCTTACATTACCACATAACAGCAAAAAGCAATGCATTACAGTAATTAATTACTTTTGTACCACATTACTCCCAACACTGGTTCTCACTGATTGGATAGAAATCCCTCCTTCAAGCTGAGCGTGTGTGTACGTGTGTGTATGTGTGTGCGTGCACACACACGAGCGAATTGTGAACTGGCGTTGTGATTTAGCACTACTTAGATGTAGCCATCCTTACGCTGACAAAAATGTAACTAAGTAACTTTTACTTTGAGTACATTTTGTTTACAATACTTTTTACTTTTACTTAAGTAAAAATTTAGGCAAGTACTTTTACTTGTAATTGAGTAAAAAATTATCAAAGTATTGGTATTCGTACTTAAGTAGGAAATTTTAGTACTCTTTCCACCTCTGGTATGTATATATGTATACGTATATATATATATATATGTATACATATATATATATATATATGTGTACATATACGTATATGTATGCATATACATATATGTATATATATACGTATATGCATACATATACGTATATATATACATATACGTATATGTATGCATATACGTATATGTATATATATACGTATATTCGTATACATATATATGTATACGTATATATATGTATATATATATGTATATGTATACATATATATGTATACATATACATATATATATATGTATACATATATATATATGTATATGTATACATATATATATATATGTATATGTATACATATATATATATATACATATATACGTATACATATATATATATATATACATATATACGTATACATATATATGTATACGTATATATGTATATATATATATATGTATATGTATACATATATACATATACATATATATATATACATATATATATGTATATACATGAAACTACACATGGAAGAAAGTTCTAAGGATGATCTTCTTTCCTCTTTTTCTTTTACATGAATGACTCTGAAGTGTGAATAATTCTGAAGTGTTTGTGTGTTTTTTCCCGTGCAGAAAACTGGGGACCTGTATGCTGTCAAGGTGTTCAACAACCTGAGCTTCCTTCGACCACTGGACGTTCAGATGAGAGAGTTTGAAGTTCTGAAGAAGCTCAACCACAAGAACATCGTCAAACTGTTTGCTGTGGAAGAAGAGGTGGCTTTCTACCCGTTTTGATGTGAAACGTGAAATAAAGTTAAAGTCCCGTTAGTCATCACACACTGGTGGAATTCACCTCCACGTGACCCCAATCCGACCCTTAAAGCTGAGGGTGAAGCAGCGAGGCGTCGGGTCCCATTGTTAAAGAGCAAGTCACCCCCTACAGGAAACTTACTCCACTCCCACTTCTGTTTGACCGAGAGGGCGGAGCCACTAACAAATACCACCAGGCAGCTAACGTCATTGTGTACCTCTTAGCCATTAGCAGTGGCGTATTTAAATTCAAATGTAGTGCAGAGCTTTACCTGACAGTTTTAGGCAGAATATTTAAATTTAACTAAGATTATTGGCTACACGCGTTTAGACACTCATTTATATTGTTTAGCAGTAAAAAAGTTAGTTAGGGGGTGACTTGCTCTTTAAGGTCTTTGGTCTGACCCAACGCCGATGTCCCAGTCTCAGGGCGACGCTCTACCACTGAGCCACTGAGCTGGTGTAAACAATACCAAACAATCACAAGCATCCAGAATAAACATGCCCACGAGATGTCAGCTGATGTTTTTAATGCTTAACGTTAACTTTCCATGTTGTTGTTTATTCTCAGGGTTTTATTTATGTTTTTGACGCATGGTTTTCCATACGCCCTACTCGGACCGGTTTTATTCCCGCTCAGCACTTTGGGTTCGGTGCTGTATGGAAACGGTCGACCTAACGTTAGATTCTTATGTGTTTTTCTTCATTTGGACTCAACATTTCTTGTGTGCACTCGTCTTTGGCTGAACCGAGCTGATTGCTGAGGCGTTTAAGCGGCTGGAACGCTCTCTAGACGGTTATTGATAACGTGCTGCTGCTCGGCTTTATGAGATCAGGAAACGCCTCGGCTGCTAGAGGCCGGCCGGCCGGGTCTGACCCACGTTTTCTCTCCGCTCAGGTTGTCACGGATACCTGCAGCTGACCGAACCCTCATGCTTTAACCTCCGTTCCCTATTCTAAACAAAACAAAAACGTTACTGATAAACAGGAAGTGTCCGTTTAAACGTCCTCCTCGTCTCGTCTCAGACCAACGCCCGTCACAAAGTCCTGGTGATGGAGTACTGTCCCTGTGGGAGCCTCTACACGGTGCTGGAGGAGTCCACCAACGCCTACGGACTCCCAGAGGATGAGTTCCTCATAGTTCTCCACGACGTAGGTGAGGAAGTGCTGATGCCTCGTTTAGCTGCACGTCAGACTCAGCTGTGGGTCACCGTGATGTTCTGAACCGCCTGGACTGAGTCTGTGTTTGTTTTCTCCTACAGTGGCCGGTATGAACCACCTGAGGGAGTACGGCATTGTTCACCGGGACATCAAACCTGGAAACATCATGCGTGTGATCGGAGAGGACGGGCGTTCTGTCTATAAGCTAACAGACTTCGGAGCGGCGCGGGAGCTGGAGGATGACGAGCAGTTTGTGTCGCTGTACGGCACCGAGGAATACCTGGTGAGGGAACACACGTCTGGTCCTCATGTCCAAAGAGTCACACCCTCATTCTCCAGAAGTCCAGATGTAGCGCCACATCTACTTCCTGTCTGGCGTGCGAGTTTCCATAGTTCTGGGTCTGCTGGAGACACTTAGTGGGAATGCTGGGAAAGTGCTAATGGTGTGGACATGGTTCCTGTCCCCAGCAGTCGCATGATGACGCGTTAATGCATTCATGTGTTGCAGCTCCATGAGTGAACATTAAAGCTGTGGGCTCTAGTAAGAATGAATGACTGAATGAATGCTTGGGAGTGGCTCTTTGTGGATAAAAGCTCTGGCGCTCCTGTTTCAGGAAGTAGAAGTTAGCTGGGGGGGTATCATCCTGAAACACAAACGTCTCACTCGTTCATGTCACTGCTGATGGTTAGCTTCTACTAGCCTAGACGCATTCTGCTCTCAGTTCCTGAGGGCGGTCCCAAGCCAAAGTGGGCGGGGCCGTGAATTCTAATTTTCCCTGTGATGTAAAAGAGACGGGCTTCATCTGACCACCTCCTTTGAGCGGGTGGTGCAGGAGATGGGGTGGAGAACATTTTCATGTTCAGCATGCATGTGAGGCTCAGTGGTTTCCATGGTAACCAGAGACTTGAAGCAGGAGCCAAGCGGCCTTCAGCCTCTGTAGATGGATGTTCTGGGTGGAACCGTCAGATGAAACACACACACACACCCCAGAGTGTCGCTGTTTATTAGCGTTTGGGACGTTTATAAGACTGGGGTCTTAAATCCTGGTTCTGGTTTCCAGCACGTTTCGGTGGTTTCTCTGCTCCGACACGCTTGATTCAGTGGTTGAATCACCTGTGCAGCAGGTCCTCGGAGCGCTCACGGAGAAAGCGTTCCCTGTGTTAAAACTTCCACTACGACAGTCAGCCATGACACCACCGCCGGTCTTTTATTGCTTTTAGCTCCTCTTATGTGGAAAAGCCGTTTTTTTCACCGACATGGCTGATGGGTAAAATACTTAATGGATAGGAACACGCGTGGACCTTCAGTACTGCGGTTCCCTCGTTCTACCACTAGATGCTGCTCCCACGCACGGTCAGAGCTGCTCTTGTATCAGAAAAACACCTGTTGGGGTACCTGTGGGCCTAACATTGGTTCTGGGTGCAGCACCCAGATATGTACGAGCGTGCCGTGCTCAGGAAGGACCACCAGAAGAAGTACGGCGCCACGGTGGACCTATGGAGTATTGGTGTGACGTTCTACCATGCTGCCACCGGGAGCCTCCCCTTCAGGCCATTTGAGGGGCCGCGCAGGAACAAGGAAGTGATGTAAGAAGTCAACACCATGCTGAGTGCTGACCTCAGATCAGAGGAGTCAAACTGACAGAACACCCTGTTGTTGTCTCAGGTATAAAATCATCACGGAGAAGCCGTCGGGGACCATCTCCGGTCATCAGAAGTGTGAGAACGGGAAGATCGAATGGAGCTCAGACATGCCGGTGTCCTGCAGTCTGTCAAAGTAGGAAATGGTAGCAAACAGCTGAACGCCGCCTGGCTGGGGTGGAACTGGGTCACCTCACCTGTAACTGCTGTCTCATCTGGGCTGTTTCAGAGGCCTTCAGAGCCTCCTGACTCCGGTTCTGGCCAACATCCTGGAAGCTGACCAGGAGAAATGTTGGGGCTTTGATCAGTTTTTTGCTGAGACCAACGACATCCTGCACCGGACTGTGGTCTACGTCTTCAGCCTGCAGCAGGCCACTCTTCACCATGTCTACATCCACGAGTACAACACGTAAGCATTGCTGCAGTTTCTGTTTAGCCGCGCACTCGGTGCACGATCCGGACCGCTGCTGATCCTCCTGCGTCCACAGGGCGGCACTGTTCCAGGAGCTACTGTGTCGCAGGGCCAGCATCCCTCTGCACAACCAGGAGCTGCTGTATGAGGGCCGTCGCCTCGTCCTCGACTCCAACCGCCAGGCCAAGACCTTCCCCAAGACCTCCAGAGACAATCCCATCATGCTCGTTAGCCGTGAGTCCGTCGCCACTGTGGGGCTGATCTTTGAAGACCGTAAGCAGCTTCGATTGCCTCGCTGTGTTTGGGATCTGCCCTGGAAACGTGGATTTAGTAACCGGTTGGTTCTTGTCTTCACAGCCAGTCTTCCTAAGGTTCAGCCTCGCTATGACCTCGACCTGGATGCCAGCTACGCTAAGGTACAGGGCTGTTAGCTCAGCGGCTTCTCTTCCTCTGAGACCAGCTGATGTCACACCTTGAGTCATGTGATGTGAGCTGAATTTCCTGTTTCTGTTAAGACTTTTGCAGGTGATGTGGCTCATTTATGGAAAACTTCAGAGTCTCTGCTTGTTTACCAGGAACTGGTGCGGAAAGGAGTTCGAGGCTTAATGTGAGTTCACTAAACTAAAGAAGGAACAACAGGGGTCAAAGGTCAGGTTGTGGTTATGGGCTAGCTAGGCCGGTTTTCTTCCTGTGCAGATGATGTCCATCCATCCATCCATCCATCCATCCATCCATTTTCAGCCGCTTATCCGGAGTCAGGTCGCAGGGGCAGTAGCCTGAGCCGAGAGGCCCAGACTTCCCTCTCCCCAGCCACTGGGGCCAGCTCCTCCGGGGGAATCCCAAGGCGTTCCCTGGCCTGGTGAGGGACATAGTCCCTCCACCGTGTCCTGGGTCTACCTTTAGGTCTCCTCCCGGTTGGTCGTGCCTGGAAAACCTCACCAGGGAGGCGTCTAGGAGGCATCCTGACCAGATGCCCGTGCCAGTGAGAGCTGGAGATGACGTTCTGATGAAGCCAACAGGACCACATCATCTTCCAAAAGCAAAGACCTGATCCTCAGGCCACCAGAACAGATCCCCACATCACCTTGGCTGCTCCACATTGCTCCTCCTGAATCTGAGGTTCAACAATCCGACAGACCCTCCTCTCCAGAACCTCTGAATAGACTTTACCAGGAAGGCTCAGGAGTGTGATCCCCCTGTAGTTGGAACACACCCTGCGGCCCCCCTTTTAAATAGGGAGACCACCACCCCGGTCTGCCAGTCCAGTGGGACTGCCCCTGATGTTCGCTCGATATGGCAGAGCCGTGTCAGCCAACACAGCCCCACAGCATCCAGAGCCTTAAGGAACTCCGGGCGCTTTTTTGACCACCTCAGTGACCTCGGCACCAGAGGTTGGAAGTCCCCAGACTCTGCTTCCTCACTGGGAGACGTGTCGGTGGGATTGAGGAGGTCTTCGAAGTATTCCGCCCACCGATCCACAACTTCCCGTGTAGAGGTCAGCAGCACACCGTCACCACTGTAGACAGTGTTGGTAGTGCACTGCTTCCCCCCCCCCTGGGGCGCCGGATGGTGGACCAGAATCTCCTAGAAGCCGTGGAAGTCTTGCTCCACGGTCTCACCGAACTCCTCCCACTCCCGGGTTTTTGCCTCCGCGACCACCCGAGCCACATTCCACTTGGACTGCCGGCACCTGTCATCTTCCTCTGGAGTCCCACAGGCCAAAAAGACCTCATAAGACTCTTTCTTCACCTTGACATCATCCCTAGCCGCCGGTGTCCACCAGTGGGTTCGGGGATGCCACCACGACGGGCACCGACGACCCTGCCGCCGCAGCTCCGGTCAGCTGCCTGCAGTCCAGATGATCAATCATCAATCACTCAGATTTTATTTATAAAGTGTTTTTCAAGCAAAGTGCTTTACAAAATGACCCCAAATTCCCATAACAGTTTAAAAACGTTAACACACACACACACACACACACACGCACGCAAATATCAGGAACAATTCATATTCGGCTGAGTCCAGATGAGCAAAGGAAGGTAAGGCAAGGAAACGCCATCAGAGGAGCCGTCTGCCCCGGCAGCATCAGGTCTTCCACACTAAGTCAGGGCGCTCAGAGGAGGAGGAGCATAGACCCCCACCTCTTAAACACCACCTGTAGAGCACCCAGGAAGCTGCAGTCGACCAGCGCCCCCGGGGCAGAGGGCCCCTACAGAGGAAAGACTGGGTTAAAATGAGTAAAAATATGAAAATAAAAAATAAAAGATGATGTTCAGACTTTATTCTACTTATAGTTAAATCTTAAACTGAACAGCGTTCAGCGCGTTGACTCACACCGCCCATCCCAAACATTCCCTCTGAGTTGTAGCTGGAGAGCTGGGAAGTCTGGGAGGCTGAGAACTTGTGTGTGACTTGGTTCTCCTCAGTGAGCTGATGAAGGAGGACTACAGCGAGGTCCTCCACAAGAAGTCTGAGGTTTTCCGTCTCTGTGATTACTGCACGCAGACTCTGGAGAAGACCGAACAGCTGTGAGAGACACACACACACACACACACACTCAAAGATCTGGAGAACCCACAGGGAACCAGAACCTGAAACGTGTTCTGCTGTGCAGGTTTGGGGTTCTAATGCAGGCCAACATGCTGTCTTCGGAGTATGACGAGATCTCCGACATGCACAAGAAGGCTCTCAGGGTGAGTGCTCTCCTCATCTTCATCATGCTAACATGAGTCCCTGCGCTGTGATTGGTCAGAACGCTGCTCTATTTGGAAAAGCTGGTTTTGGCAGTTGTGAGTCAAAGTTCCCACCTGGACCTCTGCATGCCGAGAGCCGTTCACCTGATCCGACCAGTCAGAGCAGGTTTCATCAGGACCGCTGTGTTGTGTGTTCAGATCTCAGGTTCTCTGGAGCCCATCGAACGGACCTCTCAGGACATCAAGAACAAGTTCCTCCCTGGAGGCCTGCTGGGCGATGGCTGGACACAACAAGTTGGAACGCACCCCGAGGACAGGAAGTAAGAGTGTTGGTCATTTGGTCAGTGGTCTGGTACTGGTGCTGGTACTGGTGCTGGTACTGGTACTGGTACTGATGCTGGTACTGATGCTGGTACTGATGCTGGTACTGGTACTGATGCTGGTACTGGTGCTGGTACTGATGCTGGTACTGATGCTGGTACTGGTACTGATGCTGGTACTGGTACTGATGCTGGTACTGGTACTGTTACTGGTGCTGGTACTGATGCTGGTACTGGTACTGGTACTGATGCTGGTACTGGTGCTGGTACTGGTACTGATGCTGGTACTGGTACTGATGCTGGTACTGGTACTGGTACTGATGCTGGTACTGATGCTGGTACTGGTACTGGTGCTGGTGCTGGTGCTGGTACTGGTGCTGGTACTGGTACTGGTGCTGGTGCTGGTACTGGTACTGGTGCTGGTGCTGGTACTGGTACTGGTGCTGGTGCTGGTACTGGTGCTGGTACTGGTGCTGGTGCTGGTACTGGTGCTGGTACTGGTGCTGGTACTGGTGCTGGTACTGATGCTGGTACTGGTGCTGATGCTGGTACTGGTGCTGGTGCTGGTACTGGTGCTGGTACTGGTACTGGTACTGGTGCTGGTACTGGTGCTGGTACTGATGCTGGTACTGGTGCCGGTACCGGTACTGATGCTGATCTTCTCTCTGCAGTGTGGAGAAGATCAAAGTTCTGCTGGACTCCATCACAACCATCTATCAGCAGTTCAAGAAGGACAAAGCAGAACGCCGTGAGCTCCTCCAGCCTCTGATCCTCCCCAAACATCAGCGCCGCGTTCTGACCTCCCTCTGTGTTTCAGGTCTGCCGTACAACGAGGAGCAGATCCACAAGTTCGATAAGTACGTTCCTGTTTGGTGGAATACCCGGAGCGCCAGCGGTCCCGTCTAACCCGTCTCCTCCTCCCACAGACAGAAGCTGGTTCTTCACGCCACTAAAGCTCGGTCTCTGTTCACCGAGGAGTGCGCCATGAAGTACCGCCTCTTCATCTCCAAAAGCGAAGAGTGGATGAGGTGTGCCTTCCTCACGCAGGGGGCGGGGCTAGTAGAGCCTTCAGGTCCTTGAGTGTTCTTCTTTGTTCTCAGGAAGATTCACCTGATCAGGAAGCAGCTGCTCGGTCTGTCGGGTCAGCTGATCAGCATCGAGAAGGAGGTGACCGTGCTGATGGAGAGAGCCATCAAGGTAAACAACAAACAACAACAAACAACAACACTGATGTCTGACCATCACACTCAGTCAGAAAACCACACTGATGCTGTTTAAACGTGTGTGACGGCGTTAGTCTGGGGAACCGGTTCTGATCCGGCTGAAGCATGCGGGTATTGAGGTTGGAACCCGACGGCTCAGTGCAGCTGGTACCGTCTGGACACTTGTCTTCTGATGATGTCATCACCACAAACAGGCGTGACACTATCTGGCGTCCCGCGTGTTCCACATCAGCTGTGCTGCAGCGTTGATGTTGTCCGTTCCTTCTGCCGGTGTTTGTTTACTGTTTGTGTTCCTGCCGGTGTTTGTTTACTGTTTGTGTTCCTGCCGGTGTTTGTTTACGGTTTGTGTTCCTGCCGGTGTTTGTTTACGGTTTGTGTTCCTGTCGGTGTTTGTTTACTGTTTGTGTTCCTGCCGGTGTTTGTTTACTGTTTGTGTTCCTGCCGGTGTTTGTTTACTGTTTGTGTTCCT
>SSNQ01033982.1:12900-30171 GCA_006942095.1 Nothobranchius kuhntae
CTGACGTTGGACGGAGGACTGAGAGGCTGAAGACACAGAAACATAATCCCTGTTAATCCCTGTACATAATCTGTGTTTGTTCTGTAGATAAGCTCCGATTCAGAGCCGGGCCTCCAGAACCTCTTCCTCAGACGAAGCCGCCAGCGGTTACTGTCGAAGGTCCAGACCCTCAGAGGGTGGATGAGCTTCCACAGAATTATCATCATGTGATGTTTTATATTTAATGGTGCATATTCAGGCGAAGTTCCCTCAGGTCTAAAGCAGGAAGCGGAACTTTAGTCGGATCTCTGGAATCTGGCAGAGTCTCCGACCTGAACACCAAGACCCTTTTGGGGAATTCTGGGATAAATCTGAGAGGAGTCGTTCAGAAACGTTTATATCATTAAAATAAGAATCAAAGCTCGTCCGGATCTTCTGTGATTTTATCCTGGTCTGAAGGAATTCCGTCTCTTCCTGTTCCTAGGAGCATCCGTGTCTGTGGGCGCGTTCTGTCGCTTCATCTCCACCTTCTGTTTAATCTGTAAATAAAGAAATAAACGCTCCTAGACCACCTGCAGCAGAGTCTTCTGTTAGGCTCTGTGTCCCGCTTCGGACCCGGTCCGAATCTGATCCCATCAGGAAGAAACACGGAAGTTTCAGTTACAACTTCCTGGAAAAGACGTGACTGTAGAAGGATTTTACAGGAACATCTATCCATCTGCTGACTGGTTACTGGAGTGGAATCGCCTCCGTCACCCAGATAAGAGCCCCTAAAATTGTGTGTGTGTGTGTGTGTGTGTGTGTGTGTGTGTGTGTGTGTGTGTGTTGGACTGGAAACCTGTCCAGTTGTCCCCCGTCTCTCGCGGTGACTGGTGGAGTGGGACACTAGCTTCCCGTGGTTCTGGTCAGGTGTGTGTGTGATGTGTGTATCCTGACTGGTGCAGCGGGGGATTCTGGGTGGCGTCAGTAGCCTCAGCAGCACGTGAGTTTAACGTTTTACTTTAAACTCCTGAAGCTGTTCCTCGTTTCCAGATCTTCCTGCTCTAGGTGTTCCCAGCAGCGCTCCTGGCTCTCGGACCGCAGACTTCCTTCCTGGAGGTCGTACTAGTAGAAGGTGAAGCGGAGCTTTCCGTTCTCAGGCTCCTCTGGTGGGACCAGCTGACATCTGCTCTGACAGCAGCGTGTTCCCGTCTGCTTACAGATCGGCTCTGGAATGTTTAGTTTACATTTTGAGATGAATTTCCACGTCGTCCGTAGTCCTTTTCCATCCCTCCGCCTCCTCTTGGTCCTACTCGTTGTTCCCATAGCAACCATCTTGTTGGAAAATCTCTTCTGTGCTGTGGTTGTCATGGCAATGTGATGCGACAGCATCCTCTCGTGGCATCAAGCCAATAACTGCAGACGGATGGTGGCGTTTCCTTTTATAGAGACGCTGTGTTGGGAGTCCAGTGAGGATGCTCAAAGGCTGCTGGGTGATGCAAACAACAGCAACCAGATGTAAACAACAGCAACCAGATGTAAAAAACCAGGTATAAACAACAACCAGATGCAAACACCAACAACCAGGTGTAAACAACAGCAACCAGATATAAACAACAACCAGGTGTAAACAACAACCAGATGCAGATGTGACATCACTGTGACCTGATTGATCATGCGTCCTGGCTCCTTGGCCAAGGGGATGTCCCTTTGGCTGACTGGTTAGTGAGCATGACTCACCCGGGAGTCCGGGGATCGAATCCCGCCCGGCACCTCGCTTCTCCACCTCGCCACGTAAACAACAATGAACTTGTTAGCAGCTGCTTTAGGAATGGCGTCTGAGAAACCCTTAGAAAGCTGAAAGGTGGCCATTTTAACTCACTAGGCAGACTGGATGTTCTCTACACGTGTAAACGTATAATTACAGTTTAACAGTAAATCAGTCATTCGTCCATTCACTCGCTGGTGGGGATGAGCTACGATGTAGCCACAGCTGCCCTGGTCTTCCAGCCACCACCAGCAGGCAGGGTGGGTTAAGTGTCTTGCCCAAGTACACGACAGACTGAGCAGGATTCGAACCTGCAACCTTCCCATTGCAGGGCGAGCACTTAACTCCTGCCGCCCCATTGTCTCAGACATCTGTAGTGAATCTGGAGATGAGACGACATTTATCTCATCTGTACGATGTTTTTCTGCCTCTGTGATCGGGACGAAGAACTCTGGACTTTTAAAGACGAGCAGCGGGGTGACGGGAACGTCAGAACGATCAAAAACATGACTTTTAGGTAGAAATATGACAGATTTAATGTTTCACCAGGTTGTGACGCCGATCAGCTGATCGCTGAGGGACGCAGAAGAAATCAGCTTTGTGATTTTTGACATTTAATGTTGTTTTGATGGTTTTAACGGCGCCCACATATGGTCACATTTTATTTAGACGTCATATTTATAGATTACCATAAATGTTCTTCATGCCCCCCCCCCCCCATGATCCTGCTCCCCCTCTCCTCCCCAGCTGCTGCTCCTCCTCAGAACTCCTTCAGGTGTTCTCCTCTGGTCTGACCTTAGATGAGAAACTTTGCGTTTTAAATCCGAAACTCTTTTTTCGACCGTTTCTAGGTTGTTTTTATTTATTAATCAGGATCAGTTTAGGAGAAACAACTGAAACTTTGGACCGGATCAGACCCAGATCAGGGTCCAGACCCGGCCTGTAGAGCTGGATCCTGATGCTCAATCCAGACTAATGCAAGTGGACAGGAGGTCCATGAGGAGCAGCACCAACTGTAGAGGGAGAGGGGGGGGGGTTCTGTTGGTAACCGGGTTAACTAGCAGCTGAATAGAGCCCAGTCAGCAGTACAGGACTGTAAACAGAGGGCTTTGTCTCTGGAGGCTGTCCACATCCTTAAGGTGGGTCCTGGGGGGCAGCAGAACCTGAACCGGGTCCCTGTAGGACCAGCGAGTCGATCCGGTTCTCCTTCAGCTGGTTTAAACCATCCTCCCAGCAGACACAGATAACCTAACCAGCCTCACTCATCAGTCACCTTCAATAACCGTCTAACCAGCCACAAGCAGACTAAAGTTACTAACTAACTAGTTAACTAGTTCTTGTTCGTTCACCAGAGACACATCGAAGGTCGTTAAACACACAATGTTTCATCCAAGAAAACAAACGAGTTCATAAAATAACCAACCGGCTCAATCTCCACCAGCTGGTTAACTAAAGACCAACTAGTAGTAATTATGTAGCTTCTAACCAGCGTGTCAGCACATGACCATCAGAACCCAACCGTCCTCACACCCTCTGTTCACCACCCCTCCCTCCCTCGGTCATTACCGCGCTTAACTCGGTCATCTTCTAGATCATCAAACGGAGCCGGTGGGTCAGTCGGCGCTTTCAGAGCTTGTAGAGCAGAAGTCCTTTCCTGCTGCGTTGTTCTAACCAAGAACCTGTTTGTGTCCGCAGCTCTTCTGTGGAGCAGCGGAGTAGCGATGGTGTTCGCCCAGTCCAGCACCAGAGCTGCTGTGAAGCCATCCATGCTCTCTCCAGCTTTCGTGTATCAGATGTCCTTTAACTACTCAGAGAGGGAGAACTCGACGGTCCTGGCTCCTGAACCCACCTCCACCTTCTGCTGCCCTGAAGGCTCCTCCTCCAGCTCTGCCTTGGGCCAACTGACTTCGGGTGAGATCGCCATCCTGGGCCTGGTGTTCGCGGTTCTCTGGCTGGTCTCCGTCTTGGGAAATGCGCTCGTGTGTTTGGTCATCCACAGAAGCCGGCGCACTCAGTCCACCACCAACTACTTTGTGGTATCGATGGCCTGTGCTGACCTGCTCATGAGCCTGGGCTGTGCTCCGTTTGTCCTGCTGCAGGTCGCAGCAGGACGCTGGCCACTCAGCGCCGCGGCCTGCAAGGTGGTGCGCTACCTGCAGCATCTCTGCCCAGGTGTTCAGGTGTATGTCTTGCTCTCAATCTCCGTAGACCGCTTCTACACGATTGTCTATCCCCTCAGCTTCAAGGTGTCCAGGGAAAAGGCGAAGAAGATGATCCTGGCCTCGTGGCTGTTTGACACCGCCTTTATCTGTCCCTGCTTCTTCTTCTATGGTTCCATGTCTACAGACAGTCGTTGTGACTTTTTCCTTCCAGGCAGCTGGGGCAGTGTGACTTATGCTGCTACTCATCTCCTGCTGGGCTTCTTCATACCTGCGGCATTGATCATATTTTTCTACCAACGTGTGGTTCGCTACATCTGGAGAATCAGTGCTGATGGCCACACGGTGCGCCGGACCATGAACATCGTCCCGCGGACTAAAGTCAAGACCATCAAGATGTTCCTCATGCTCAACTCGGTTTTCTTCCTCACCTGGATGCCCTTCTACGTTGTCCAGTTGTTGCACCCAAAAGCGTCTGATGTACCCAGCAGACAGGAGCTGTTGTCCTTCACAGCCATAACCTGGATCTGCTTCAGCTCCACGGCGTCCAAACCGACTCTGTACTCGGTCTACAATGCCAACTTCAGACGTGGCATGCGGGAGACATTCTGCATGTCGTCCATGAAGTGCTACCGTAGTAACGCATACACCATCACCGCCAGCTCCCGGATGGCCAAGAAGAACTATGTTGGGGCGGTGGACATCCCGGTGCAAGCAAAGACCATCACCAAGGACCCCACGTGTGATGCATTTGATCGGGATGCAAAAGAGAAGAAGGTAGCTTGGCCCACGACCGCCAACCCCCCAAACACGTTTGTGTGAATGACTTGGCACAATTTGAAACTGTAAACGAACAAAGCTACTGTGTCAGCAGCACGATGTCCGCATGGACTAGCTGGGAGCTAGCATCCTAACTATGTCTAAATCCGTTCACTCTCAATGCAGAACAGATGCTGTCCGGGATTCGGTAGTGCGTCTGCAGACCAAAATCAGAGCATTCACACCAGCTGCAGCGCTGCGCGGATCCGGAGGACGAGCTCTGGAGAGTTTCCACATGAAGTCTACTCTTCCGACCCTGCACTCTGATTGTCATGAAGTAAAAGACATGACATGAGCCAGACAGCAAGTGCCGCGTGGCTCATGGAAGTACATCCGGCGTACTTCAAAATAAACCTTGTCGCATTATTTTGGCAGGTTTTAGTTGTATTGTTAGTAACAAGGAAATGGGTTCACAGTGTGTGATAACTCACGTCCATTCTCCTCCGCCCATCCGGGGTCGGGTCGCCGGGGCAGCAGCCTAAGCAGGGAGGCCCAGACCTCCCCCTCCCAGCCACCTGGGCCAGCTGAGAGGCACCAGCCTGACCTGCCAGACTTGTCCTCTGGTCTACACAGAGAACGAGTCAGGTCTACTCCGAGTCCCTCCCACACGATTTCTCACCCTATCTCTTAAGGGAGCAACTCACTTTGGCTGCTTCTATGGTAAAGGGCCTGTGTTCAATATAGCGCCATCTAGAGTCCAGGAACCCCCCAAGGCACTTTACAACACAATCAGTCATTCACACATTCACACCTTGGTGGCGATGAGCTACACTGTAGCCACAGCTGCCTTGGGGCGCTCTGACAGAGGCAAGTCTGCCAAGCACAGGCTCCACAGGTCCCTCTTCCAAAGGACACGACGACAGCGACAGACTGAGTGGGGCTCGAACCTGCAACCTCCCGATTACAGGGTGAGTTCTTTCAGTCACTACCCACAGCTCGTGACCAGGTGAGGGTGGGAATGTAGATGACCGGTAAACCGAGAGCTTTGCCTTCCAGCTCAGTTCTCTTTCCACCACAACAGACCGGTACAGAAACAAACTTCTGCTCACTCGGTGCTCTCGTGGGAGGCGCCAGTCAGCTGGAATGAGGGGTAACATGTGAAAAGGGCTTCTTGTGGGACTCCGGGCAGCCACCCGTTTCATCTGAATCTGAAATTATTCCGGCATTCTGCTTTGATGGACTGTTTTTGTCACTGATTTAGTGATTTTTTTAATGTGTGTTGACCAAATATCAGTGAACTGTTGTGACTGCATCTGATTTGCTTCTGTAGTAAAAGCTTATTTATTACTTCTGGCATCATGTGTTGCTTAGCAACAGCAGAGATCCTGGGTTGTGCTAGCAGAAATGTGTTTCTGTGTGAAACTCGTAACTAAATCTCACCCAGTGTAGACAGCCTCAGCCCAGAGAAAAGCAAGGTTCTGTCCTTCTGACACACAGGCTAATGGCTAGTTATTCCTGTTCTGTGGAATTCTGTGCTTTTCCACATGCATTTTTTGGTTTATTTACATCATAGATATTGATAAAGAATTCTGTATTTATTTATAAAGAGCTCTTTATTGGTTGTTATGGATGTCTGGTTACTGACAGTGTAATGAACTCCAGCAGCAGCTAAACGTAGCTTCGTCCAGCAGCAGCTAAACAGCTTCATGCAGCAGCAGCTAAACGTAGCTTCATCCAGCAGCAGCTAAACGTAGCCTCGTCCAGCAGCAGCTAAACGTAGCTTCATCCAGCAGCAGCTAAACGTAGCCTCGTCCAGCAGCAGCTAAACGTAGCTTCGCCCAGCTGCAGCTAAACGTAGCTTCGTCCAGCAGCAGCTAAACGTAGCTTCGTCCAGCAGCAGCTAAACGTAGCTTCATCCAGCAGCAGCTAAACGTGGCCTCGTCCAGCAGCAGCTAATGGTAGCTTTGTCCAGGAGCAGCTAAACGTAGCTTCATCCAGCAGCAGCTAAACGTAGCCTCGTCCAGCAGCAGCTAAACGTAGCTTCATCCAGCAGCAGCTAAACGTAGCCTCGTCCAGCAGCAGCTAAACGTAGCTTCGCCCAGCAGCAGCTAAACGTAGCTTCGTCCAGCAGCAGCTAAACGTAGCTTCGTCCAGCAGCAGCTAAACGTAGCTTCGTCCAGCAGCAGCTAAACGTAGCTTCGTCCAGCAGCAGCTAAACGTAGCTTCGTCCAGCAGCAGCTAAACGTAGCTTCGTCCAGCAGCAGCTAAACGTAGCTTCGCCCAATGGAAGGTAAACGTAGCTTCGTCCAGCAGCAGCTAAACGTAGCTTCGCCCAGCAGAAGCTAAACGTAGCTTCGTCCAGCAGCAGCTTCGTCCAACAGCAGCTAAACAGCGTCATGCAGCAGCAGCTAAACGTAGCTTCATCCAGCAGCAGCTAAATGTAGCCTCGTCCAGCAGCAGCTAAACGTAGCTTCGTCCAGCAGCAGCTAAACGTAGCTTCGTCCAGCAGCAGCTAAACGTAGCTTCGTCCAGCAGCAGCTAAACGTAGCTTCGCCCAGCAGCAGCTAAACGTAGCTTCGTCCAGCAGCAGCTAAACGTAGCTTTGCCCAATGGAAGGTAAACGTAGCTTTGTCCAGCAGCAGCTAAACGTAGCTTTGCCCAGCAGCAGCTAAACGTAGCTTTGCCCAGCAGAAGCTAAACATAGCTTCGTCCAGCAGCAACTAAATGTAGCTTCATCCAACAAAAGCTAAATGTAGCTTCGTCCAGCAGCAGCTAAACGTAGCTTCATCCAGCAGCAGCTAAATGTAGCTTCGTCCAACAAAAGCTAAATGTAGCTTCATCCAGCAGCAGCTAAATGTAGCTTCATCCAACAAAAGCTAAATGTAGCTTCGTCCAGCAGCAGCTAAATGTAGCTTCGTCCAGCAGCAGCTAAACATAGCTTCGCCCAATGGAAGGTAAACGTAGCTTTGTCCAGCAGCAGCTAAACGTAGCTTTGTCCAGCAGCAGCTAAACGTAGCTTCGCCCAGCAGAAGCTAAACGTAGCTTCGTCCAGCAGCAGCTTCGTCCAGCAGCGGCTTCGTCCAACAGCAGCTAAACAGCGTCATGCAGCAGCAGCTAAACGTAGCTTCATCCAGCAGCAGCTAAACGTAGCCTCGTCCAGCAGCAGCTAAACGTAGCTTGGTCCAGCAGCAGCTAAACGTAGCTTCGCCCAATGGAAGGTAAACGTAGCTTTGTCCAGCAGCAGCTAAACGTAGCTTTGCCCAGCAGAAGCTAAACATAGCTTCGTCCAGCAGCAGCTAAATGTAACTTCATCCAACAAAAGCTAAATGTAGCTTCGTCCAGCAGCAGCTAAATGTAGCTTCATCCAACAAAAGGTAAATGTAGCTTCGTCCAGCAGCAGTTAACGTAGCTTCGTCCAGCAGCAGCTAAACGTAGCTTCGTCCAGCAGCAGCTAAACGTAGCTTCATCCAGCAGCAGCTAAATGTAGCTTCGTCCAACAAAAGCTAAATGTAGCTTCGTCCAGCAGCAGCTAAATGTAGCTTCTTCCAGGAGCAGCTAAATGTAGTCATCCAACAAAAGCTAAACGTAGCTTCGTCCAGCAGCAGCTAAACGTAGCTTCGTCCAGGAGCACCTAAACGTAGTTTCGTCCAGCAGAAGCTAAACGTAGCTTTGTCCAGCAGAAGCCATCCTGTCAGCGAAAGCTGAGCCACATGCCGATGGGATATTTAGGAAATTGGAGCTGATTGAAGATGATCAAAACACTCTTTAGTCACGGCAGACTAGCCGTTAGCTCATCAGTACTGGAGGATTTAGTTTATTTTTCTCTGAACAGAGGCTGTTCAGGAAGTGGTCTACACCTGCTATGATAGGAACTATTTCAAAGTCTCTTTAAAGAGCAAGTCACCCCCAAATCAACTTTTTTGTTGTTGATAAACTATATAAATGTGTGTCTAATGGCTCTGTAGACACGTGCAGTCAATAATTTGGCACTTTAGTTCATCTTAGTTAAAATGTAAATATCTGCCTAAAACTGTCAGTGTTGTTTTGTTGTCAGGTAAAAACTCTGCACTGCATTTGAATTTAAATCTGCTATAGTTATTGGCTAAGAGGTACCCTAGAACGTTAGCTGGTACCATATGATGTCACAATGTCGTTGTGAGCCTGTGTGTGTATTTGTTAGTGGCCCCGCCCTCTCGGTCTGCTAGGCAACAGCATTTGTTGCATTTTTCAAACAGGAAGTGGGAGTGGAGTAATACTCTGATAGGGGGTGACTTGCTCCCACTTCCTGTTTGAAAAATGCAACAAATGCTGTTGCCTAGCATACCGAGAGGGCGGAGCCGCTAACAAATACACACACACAGGCTCACAGTGACATCATATGGTACCAGCCAACGTTCTAGGGTACCTCTTAGCCAATAGCGATGGCAGATTTAAATTCAAATGCAGTGCAGAGTTTTTACCTGACAACGAAACAACACTGACAGTTTTGGGCAGAAAATTTAAATTTTAACTAAGATGCACTAAAGTGCAAAACTACCGACTACACGTGTCTGCAGCACGATTAGGCATTTATATAGTTTATCGGGGAAAAAAAAGTTGACTTGGGGGTGACTTGCTCTTTAAACACCAGAATTGTTCAGGAACAGGTTTTTATCCTCATGTCCCAGCCTCGACCCTCGCCCTGAGGAAGCAGACGGACAGAAGAGGGTCTGGACTCGCCCACACAAACATTAAAGTGCTTTTCTACAGGTTGTTTCATTAAATTTAGGATTGTTTTAAAGGAACAACCTAAACAAGCGACCTTTAAAAATTAAACCAGTTACCAGTGAATGAAGAACATGTTTGGAGTTGTTTGAACCCAGCTGCAGACCTGAACCAGGCTCTGCTGCTGAAACTAGAAAACTGAACGAGACGTAGATGAGAAAGCTTTTATTTGTTCAGATAAAACTATTCTCTACAACCATCTCACAAAGTGCTTCAGAGGAAAGTGCACAAACGTTTCAGGAATTTTGAATCATCACGCTGCAGAGAAGGGAGAGACCAGCAGTTAACTGCTGATTATTGTCACAATCTTCGTCTTCACACCAACGAGACCGACGCGTAGAGCTCGTAGAAAATACAAAAACATATTCCAGCTGAAGCTGCAGACCCTCATTGCCACAACAGACGGACTTTAACTCACAAACGCCACAGAAAGGTTTCTACATCCACCTGAAGCTTTGGTAAGTCCCGGACCTGTAACCAATCAGGTGATTCACGCACTTCCAATCAGAGAAAAAGATCAGTTTTAACTAAACATCCTGTCACACGTCATCAGACACTTCCTGCTCTGGAAAACAAAAAGGAAGATTTAGAAGCAACTTAATAAAAATTCTGATCTGAAGTCCGGGTCCCAACAGCTGCCTGTTTACAGGTCACCTGGAGACGATCCTGTCAGGTGACAGGTGAGCTGAAACATGGCAGAAGGAATTCCTGCGTGAGGAAGACGGGAAGCACCGCTCTCGGTTTAACTTTGAGCGCTGCCGCTGTTCTTGTTCTTGGATGTTTTGGTGCCGCTACTGCTCTGAGGAATCTTCTGCTCATCTCCGGTCAGCAGAGCTTTGATTTCTGACGGGATCTTCCCCTGGTCCATGGCCGAGCACCACTGCTTGTACTGCAGAGAGGACACAAGACAAGGTAAGACACCTGCTGCTGGACGTCCAGCAGCATCCCGCTCTTGAGCCTGCGGATGGTTTCTGCTGCTCTTTAGGGAGTCTACATCTCGCGTTACTTTTCTGTTAAACCTCAGATGTTCTCGTTGCTGTTTTCCTTCTCACCATCTCCAGCTCCTCTCGCAGAGCGCAGATGGCCCTCTCCTTACTGGACACCAGTTCCTCCAGGTACTGGTATCGCAGTTTCTTCCTGGCCCGGCACTCTCTGGCACTCTGTCGGCTCCGCTCCAGCTTGGCCTTCAGGTCGATCTTCGCTGGCTTGCGGCCGCGTTTTCCAGGTTTCTTTGATTTTCCTGCCACCATCTGAGCACAAACAGAGGACCATTAGGCTGGGCACGTGACTGCAGCCATGTTGGTGGTGACAGGATTAACTCGGTTATCACCCCCCACCGGAACCGGATCATCAGGTTCTGTAGTAAAAACAGACAACGTTGGTAACAACCGCGGTTCCGGTTCTGCTCCGTGCCAGTCAGGGTTTGGACTGGTAAAGCCTGGTGACCTGGTTAAAACAACCATAACCTGTAACTAGTTACTTACGCATTCGGGTCCCCCAGGCTTTCTGCATCGGAATCCCGAACCCTCCCAACAGCGGTAACCGGGTCAGAACCGAGGGCTTTGAGTTTGACCTAGCCTAGCTAGCAGCAGTTGTCTGTTAGCTTCTCACCTTGTTATCTTCCATGTCGTTCCGCACGACGCTCAGAGACAAAAAGGTCCAAAAGGACACGAACTCTGAGCCTGTCCGAGTCCGGTCAGCAGAAGCAGTCTAGTTCAGTTCGGAAAGGACAGTAAACAGTTCCGGCTACTGGGTTTTCTCTTGTTTACATCCAGTTCAGCGATAGGATTCTTCTTCGTGACTTTATTAGCAGTAGGCATAAAGCGAGTCGGTGCGCTACCGCCACCTACCGGACAACAACGGAAAACGGATAAATCACTCAAATATATAAGAAAATCTTCCGTTGAACGGAATCACGTTTCCCTTTTATTCAGTTTCCCTCTGAAAAGCAGCCGTTTGTCAGATTAGTGTATTTGTGTCTGAATAACGTCTTTATTCATCATCTCGTTTCTTCTGTCTCTGTGTATCTCTCTCTCTCTCTCTCTCTCACACACACACACACACACACACACACACACACACACACACACGGCTGGATAAAAAACTAGATGAGTGCCAGACTTACAAGCAGGGGACCTGGGGCAAAACTATACCAGCATCCAGTGTGGGCCCAAAGGCAGAACACGGTGCTACTCGGCCGCCTCATATTATGATTAGAGCAACCAAAATGAATGAGATGCCGGCTCAGACGTCACCCGGCTAAACAAGGTCTGCATCAGGTGCTGGGTTAGGGTGAACCAGAGCACCCTGATGAAAAGCGAGCTACTGGAACAAGATGGAAATGGACAAGATGCGTCCATGCACAGTAACAAATTAAAAACACACAAAAAAATCAACAAAAACAACGACAAACCCACGTAAAAGCGCAATAAAATTATGTAAAAGATCAACAACATCTAACCCACAGAGTTAAAATCCAAACCAAAAAGTGGGTCTCCAGCCTCGTTTTAAAAGCTGCTACTGAAGGAGAGGGCCTATCAGATGGGGAAGTTTATGTATTTTACTTAAACAAAGAGAATATCAGCTGACCCCAACATGCATACTGATGGAGAAAAAATTCTAACTGTCAGCCAATAAACATATTTTGGGTTAATAATGGGCTTTCCATTACAGCCCACATTGATAAGTTGTGTGAAACAATTAATCTGAACCTTGGGAATGTTTGTGCAACTCAAAATGGAATGTCACCTGAAGCGGCAAAAACGTATCTGCATTGGATGATTTGCCTAACCAGCTGGTGTCAGAGTTAAAAAAACCAACATTGGAAGTCTTGTATAAACAAGGAATCAAAGCTATGGATAAAAACGAAGATGAAGAGGAAGAAAATATCATTTCTATAGCGCCTCTCAAGATAAAAATCACGAGGCGTTTCACAAAAACAAAACAAAAAAGTAAAAATATAAAAAAGCATTTAGAAAATGTTTAAAAATATATTTAAAATGAGCAAAAATAAACAATTGTGATTTAAAAGAAAAAATGTTAAGAAAGCGAGAGAGTGAACAGGAAAGAGGGAAACCAGTGGATCCTGAGGAAGGTGGAATAGGTGGGGAGAGCAGAATAAAGAGAGAGTGGTGAAGAAGGTCATACAAAAGCCAGCTTGAACAAGTGAGTCTTCAGCTGCTTTTTAAAGGAGACCACTGAGTCCACTGATCTCAGGCTCAGGGGGAGAGAGGTCCAGAGTCTGGGGGCCACAGCAGCAGATGATCTGTCACCTTTGACCTTTAGCCTGGTGCAGCACAATCAGTAGGCTTTGATCACTGGACCTCAGGGACCTGCTGGGGGTGCAGGGACTAAGAAGATCACCAATGTAAGATGGTGCTTGTCCATGTAAGGCCCTATAGACCAGAACCAGGATCTTGAAATGAACCCTGAAGTTGACTGGCAGCCAGTGAAGCTGGAGAAGCGGGGTGATGTGGGTGTGTTTGGAGGACTTGGTCAGAAGCCGAGCACAGGCGTTCTGAACCACCTGTAGACGGTTCAGGGAGGTTCTGCTCAGACACGTGAAAAGAGAGTTACAGTAGTCTAAGCGTGAGGAGATGAAGGTGTGGAGAACTGTCTCAAGTTCAGAGCGGGACAGAATGGGACTCAGCTTAGCAACGTTCCTGAGATGGAAGAAGGAAGAGCCAACAAGAGAACTGACATGAGAATCCAGGGTGAGAGCTGGGTCAAAGGTCACGCCAAGATTCCTGACAGAAGGTTTGGTGTGGGAAGCAAGCTGGCCAAGAGAGTCTCTGACTTTGGGAACCAGCTTGTCTGGGGCACAGATGAGGATCTCAGTCTTATCTTCATCCAGCTGAAGAAAGCTCCCACCATCCAGGTGTTGATAGAGTCTAAGCAGGTGTGTAACAGCTGCAGCTTAGACATCTCATGGGGCTTAAAGGAGATGTACAGTTGGATGTCATCTGCATAAAGATGGTAGGAGATTCCTTTGAAGGAGCTCAGGATGTGCTGCTGGGTAAAAACGAAGGCACTATCATCCCTGCACAATTAAAAAAAGATAGTATTTTCAACTGGGACAGCCTTGAGCGTATCACCCGAGGCTCTGCAGAGGTGATGCTGCGTCCCCCTTCGCAGGAGCACTTTCAGTAGGTCGGCCTGGTCGGTAAGCAGTGCAAAGGTGTGGAACCACCACATTCACGGCTTTCACAAAACATTTTAAATGTGGCTTGTCAGCACCTACAGCTGCCAACACTAAAAGCAAACCTGTTTTGATGCTCTGATAAAATGTTGTGATGTATTTTTTCTTAAATGTATGGTAAGGGTTTGCATTTGTGTTTTGTATTAGATTGTACATATGTTGTGTTTTCTTTTTCCTTCTTTTTCTCCTTTTTTAAAGAGTAACTAAACCCCAAATAACTTTTTTTTGCTTGTAAACTGTATAATTGGGTTTTTACAAATGCAATCTTTCTGTTTCTGTGCAGTTTTTGACATGTTTGTGTAAACTTCATTCAATCTAGAATTTAGATCTACAAACATCTCAGTGCTGCCCCCTGTGGCAGAACAGCGGCTACTGCATTTTAAACTTATGATTGGCTGGTGCTGGAACAATTTGACGTCATCGGTACAGACTCCTCCCACTCCCCCTCCCTCCCAGGATGGAAATCCCCCACACTTGGCCATGCCACTCTGTGCCTCCTGGCAACGCCCACTTTCATGGCATTTTTCAAATCTTGACTAGGGGTGGAGTTACGTCTTCTGATGGTGTTTTTACCTTTTACAATGAGGACAGATGAAAACTAGCCTTTTGACTAATTCTGGCTTTTTTAAATCAGGTGTAATCATGTGTTTTATTAAATTGCACTGTCCCCTTTTAAATAAATGATAAAATAAAATAAAAACAAATGTGATTAACAGTTTTGGTCCTGCTACGGAGAATGCTCTATCCCTCTTGTCTTTAGCCGAGCTCTAGGAGCCAGCAGCAGCAACCAGCTCTCGGAGTGGAGCATTCGAGCAGGGACATTTGGCTGCAACAACTCCGCTTGATATGCTGGAGCCAGTCCATTCAGAGCCTTAAAAACTATTACAATTAGTTTAAAAATAACTCTAAAATCAACAGGCAACCAGTGAAATGCAGCCAGAACAGGTGTCATGTGATCAAACTTTCTTTTGCCAAACAAGAATCTCGCTGCAGCTTTCTGAATGAGCTGCAGACGAGCCACAGTACCCTGGTAAGACAGAGTTACAGTAGTCTAGATGTGATGTTGTGAAGGCAGGAACCACAGGCTCATGATCCTGTCTAGATACAAATAGGGAAGAATTGTTACTTCAGAACTCACACTCAACACTGAACACTAACACTCAATCAATCAATCAATCAATCAAATTTTAGTTGTACAGCACCTTCTACAACATTATCCGAAGCCCAAGGTGCTGAACAACATCATTAAAAGAAAAACATTCCCAGTACATGGGCATAAAAGCAGGATAAAAACATAAGATCATAAAATATTAAGCAAACACTGTTACAGATAAGAGATAACACTGAACACTTATACTCTACACTAACACTCAACACTAACACTGAACACTTATACTCAACACTAACACACAACACTAACACACAACACTGAACACTAACACTGAACACTTATACTCTACACTAACACTCAACACTAACACTGAACACTTATACTCAACACTAACACACAACACTAACACACAACACTGAACACTAACATTGAACACTTATACTCTACACTAACACTCAACACTAACACTGAACACTTATACTCAACACTAACACACAACACTAACACACAACACTGAACACTAACACTGAACACTTGTACTCAACACTAACACTCAACACTAACACTGAACACTTATACTCAACACTAACACTCAACACTAACACACAACACTGAACACTAACACTGAACACTTATACTCAACACTAACACTCAACACTAACACTGAACACTTATACCCAACACCAACACTCAACACTAACACTGAACACTTATACTCAACACTGAACACTAACACTCAACACTTATACTCAACACCAACACTCAACACTTATACTCAAGACTGAACACTAACACTGAACACATACTCAACACTGAACACCAACACTCAACACATACTCAACACTGAACACTAACACTGAACACATACTCAACACTGAACACTAACACTGAACACATACTCAACACTGAACACCAACACTCAACACTTATACTCAACACTAACACTCAACAGTAACACTGAACACTTTTTTAAAGGTTTTTCTTTTTTTCTGTTACTTGTATGGAAGGTCGTTAATGTACTTATATGCTGCTTTATGTTATCTCTGACCTATACTGTTCTTTCCTGTTGTTATTTGTTCGATGGCTGCTTTGTTCTTAACCACCTGTACTTATTCATATCCAGTGTTGGGCAAGTTACTTCAAAACTGTAATGCATTATTTATTACTTGTTACCCTCATTTTAAAGTAATTCATTACATTACAATATTACTGATTTTAAAATGTAAGGCATTACTACTTTTGCATTACTTTAAGTTACTTTCACCGATACAACTTCAATATGAATCTGGTCATGTGACGCTCAGTGAGCTCATGACATATATGTGGGAAGGTGATGTGGTGTCTGAGCTAGGGTTGCTGTTAAAAACAGTCAGATATAATAACAGTGCTTTAAAATGATTGTTTACTAAATAAAAGCAACAACAATCTTTACTCTCAGCACGCTGCCATCTTATATTAACTGAGCAGGGAGTGAGGTGGTGGGGGCTCCAAGCCTATATTTGCCTTGGTCCCCAAATGCCTTGATACGGCCCTGGATGTGGGACTGACTTCTGGGGTGATCTGATTCTATCACATGTATAAATATTAAATGCTTATATATTATTGCTTTTCACTGGTAAAAATGTGTATTGGGGATAAATCTACCTACTTTTTTTCTTTTCAAGCACTTTGTTTTGTTTTCTTGGTTTTATTTGAATAATGTCCTGCCCTTTCTCTCTCTAACCTTCCTGCATGCTGCATGTTTTCTCCGTCTTCCAGAAAAAACTGTTTCCTAGACTTCCTACTTTCTAACGATCAGCCAGAGGGATCTTCACATGCGCGGCGCTCCAGCAGCAATGAGTTAAAATCACCGGGGCCCAGATTATGAACTCAGCTGAGGCAAAGCACGTCAGAAAAGCACAAAATACCAGAGAATATGCGCTGATATGAACGATCACAGGTGAATTATTTTGTGTTAGTGGAGCGATTTTGTGAATGTTGCAGCGGCCGCGTGCAGGATGCAGCTGAGCCGTTAACGCGGCGTCCTCTCTGCCCGCAAAGCTGAGTCCATAAATGACGTCATATATGCAGATACTGGATCTTTCTTCGGGTTTCCCGCAATTTGAATTTTTAAGGAACACATCTTGATTCTGGGTTTAAAATGCATTGTAATTACCGCGTTACTGACAATTGTACCGAGTAAATATTACCATTTTCTTTCCCTGTAATGCCTTACATTACCACATTACAGCAAAAAGCAATGCATTACAGTAATTAATTACTTTTGTACCGCATTACTCCCAACACTGTTCATATCTTGTGGATTTGTAAGATATGCCCTGTATTTAATTTGTACAATAAAAAAATGATCTTGAACGCGATGACGTAAGGCGTAAGCGGCATCATTTTGTGTCTGCTCAGTATTCTGCGCATGCGCCTTCCACAGTCCGCTGACCGAATGACGCTATGCTGTTATTTTTATCGCGGTGACCTAATCAGGACTTGGGTTCCCTCCGCGGCTTTCTGTTCCGTCTTAACCCGGACTCCTGGCGTTGTTATCGGCCTTTCCTCACCC
>SSNQ01033982.1:43139-63137 GCA_006942095.1 Nothobranchius kuhntae
CACACACACACACACACACAGGAGCTCAGACGCACGCACCCCTCATTTGTTTTGCATCTTTTCTGATTTAGATTCTTTAACTTGAAGTCGGTTTCTTCCTGTTGAACGGGTTTGGGGCAGGTAGCAGCTCAGTGGCTTAGTGGTGTGAGTGGCCACCCTGAGGCTGGGATATCGTGGGTTCAAGTCCATGGTTACGTCATACCACAGATGACAAATGGGACCCGCCTCCCTGCTTGACCCTCAGCATTAAGGAGTTGGATTGGGGGGTTAAACCACCAAATGTCCCTGAGCGCAGCCGTGTCTGCAGCTCTCCACCCCCCATGGGGACGGGTCAGATGTGGAGAACAAAGGTTACACACCAGGGAAAGTCCTGCCTTTAAAACACGTTTCCTGGACTTGTGCAGATGAAAGCCGAGTTCTGATGCACCTTTGGGTCCGGTGTGTTGTGTAGCGGGTCTTTCTCCGGCAGGATTAAGGTCCACAGCCGGTTCTGTTGACAGAAACCTCCCACTCTGAGCCTGGTGAACCGGTTAACATGGGTCAGGTTCTGTAAGGCAGGAGTTTCAGGTGGGTCGGTGATGTTACGGCTTTACTGGTGACGTTATGGCCGCCTGGGTTCAGACCAGGTTCTAGTGTTGCGATCACCGGGCGTCTCCTGGGAGTCTTGTTTGTTTGGTTGTCCTGGAGACGGAGCGATGTAACCATACCTGCCAGCTGTGACCTGCCGAAAGAGCAGTAAAGGATCAGGAGTCGAGTTGCAGGAGGAGCAGGCGCGACGGGACCAGAACTCAACCACAGGACCAGATCCACCTGGGGGTAGTGGGGATGAACTGCCGAACCCCGCAAGCCCGGGACATTCTAATGGCTGGAGAGGTCCGCACCCCTGATTGGGTTTTATGGTAAAGTCCTCAACAAGGCTGGTCTCAGATCAGTTCAGAGAATTGTTCTGATCCGGTTGTGGGTTTTACCAACTCAGCAAGATACTTAGATAAAACTCACCAAGAACTCATCCAAAACTGTAGGGCTGCAACAACGAACGGATAAAATCGATGAAGGAACGCGTCGGCAACGCTTTTCATCATCCATTCGTTGTGTTGTGCAACTTTAAAGTATCGTTCCGGAGTTTTCCCCTTTCAGAAATGATGGAATCTTTTTACTGGCGCACACCAGGCTGAGCTAGGTGCTGTGGAGGAAAACAGAAACCGTGCAAAGTTTGCAGGGCTGCACAATATATCAGCATCAATATCGGTATCGGCCGATGTCAGTCATTTTTTAACATATCGTATCGGTCCAATGAATAGAACCGGGCCGGTATTAACAACGATAATTTTTCCATCTGGTCTCCATTTGCTTGCCTGTTTCAGAGGGTGTGTGGGGGGGTGGGGGGGGTGGGGGGGGTGGAGTGTACTTGTTTAGTCGTGTGAACAGCGACTGAAATCATCTCAGAACCATAAATGTGTGTGTCGTGTGTGTACTTAATAACGTAAATTCAGCTTTAATCATTTCCATTCTATACAAAATCTGCTGGTTCTAGAAGCATTAATATCGGTATCAGCAAATATCGGTTATCGGCCATAACAGTGATCTTAATATCAGATATTGGTATCGGCCCAAACATTTCATATCGGTGCATCACTACAGGTTTGGGATGAACTACGGGCAGATTAGCTAATGTCAGTGGGGAGCACGACCGAGTGGGCTTCTGAAAAAGCACGCTGGTTGTGAAACTAAGAAAATCTAAAGTCCAGCGGAAGGAAAGCGCCCACCATCCTGCTTGTTGATCCTGTTAAAGCTGGCTGCAGCGCTACGGAGCAGGACCGCGGCGTCAGGTTGCTGCTTCGAGTCTGCTCTGCTCAACACAGCTGCTGGATTATCGTTCACCTGCACATAATAGATAGCCACCGTTACATTTTTAGCAGTAGAAATGAAATGTTAGCATTCCAGTAGCTTCCTACTGAACATGTTAATGAAACACACGATTTTACTGATCATAGTTCAGTATTTAGGTGATAGCATGTTGTTTTGCACACCACTGAACTGTTTTCTAGTCGTGTTTTGTTGGTAAAGGAGAGAAAAATGTTTCCCTAGCAGTTTAAAATGTTCCCGTTTAATCCAGTTAATGGTTAGATGTTGGTCTTTCTGGTATGCTAACCAGACGTGCAGGTCAGGTGGGCCTACCGTATATCTGCACCATCTCAAGTCTGTAATGGAGTCAGGCAAGGAAGCCTCTTAGCACCTGTACTGTTTAACTTTTACATGAATGACCTCTCCAGGCAGTAAAACGTGTAGAGCTGTTGGGTTGGAAGTGCACTAGTGAATCACCTACTGTATGCTGATGACATAGGGGTGTTTAGCCCAAGTTCAGCTGCTCTCCAGCGTCTCCGTAAGGTGTGCTCTGGTGAACAACGTGATGTGAAGTACAATCCGGCTAAAAGTGTTATTCTGATCTGTCGAACCAAAGAGGACAAGTGCATGACATCTCCAGGTTTGAAGCTGTCTGACAGTCTGCTGAGAGTCTCAGACCAAGTCAGATACTTGGGTCATGTGATCACAGATCGCGTGACTGATGATGATGACTGTTACGGTTGCCAGTCTGGCCAGGGAAGAGCAGGAGCCAGGGTCACCCAGCTCTGAAACAGCCCGACACCGCCCCTCCTCCTCTCTCCCGGGCTGCTACAGCCAACACCTGCACAGAAAGGCTGTGCCTTCAGCAGTGCAGGGGTGCTGCTGTCCTCCTGGGTTCTGGTTTCTAACAACACCTGTCGGGGACTAACAATGACGTTTACCGTCGGTGCCGGGCGTTACACGCACAAGCAAACCTTCTCAGAGGTTTAGTTTTTGTTCTAATGACGTAAAAGTGAATTTGTTTAGATGGTGCTGCACTTCGCCGTTCACAGCTCAACTACGGTGGAATTCGACAAAAGCAGCTTTCAGAGACAACAAGTGGCTTTCAGCGATGCCTTAAGACTCTTGGCCCAGATGGACCAGTGCAGCCTCTGCTGGTGTCAGCATGTCCAGCGCCGTCTGAAGGACGTTTATCTGTTGACTGAATACATCTGTTAGCGGTGCAACCTCTCTGCTGACTCCCAGTGGAAACGGTGCTGCACGGTACTTCTGTACTTTAGAACCACGGGTTTAACCGAAACACGAGTTTTACTTTTCTTCCCGTTGTTGTTCTCATCTTTCTAGGTTTCTACTGAGCTATGGACCACGGGTCTGCAAATAGAATTCAATTCCATTTCAGTCGAGTCGAGACCCGATCCAATTCATCAATGATCCAAATAATCGTAATAAAGACACTCCCCATCACGTGCTCTGCGCTCCTCTGACCAAGGCCTGCTCGCTGTCCCTCGTTCTAGGTGTCGTACCCGTGGGGACCGGGCTTTCTCAGTCCTAGCACCGTTACTCTGGAACCAGTTGCCACCCTCAGTCAGGCTGTCCCCATCTCTGTCAGTCTTTAAGAACCACCTAAAAACACACCTCCTCTGCTTGGCGTTTCCTGAACATGTTTGAATTTGGCCCTCTTTTATGTTGAATTTATCTCACAGTTTTCACTGGTTCACTCAATCCACTGTTTTACACATTTGTCCTGTACCAGAATGTTTCACCTATTTTGTAATTTGAGTTGCTTTTATTTTTGATTTATTCAATATATTTACCTTCTACTGAACCATGTTCAGCGCTTTGGGCTTCCTGACAGGGTTGCGGAAGGCGCTTTATAAATAAAGCTTTTGATTGATTCAATTTATTGCCCAGCCCTACGTCACACTACGGCAACACCACACAAACCACGTTGGGACCCATTTTTTCCCCCAGGTGAAGAGCTAAAATTAATATCAGATTCTGCCAACAAAAGGCTCTAAAACAATTATATGTAAATATTTAGCATATTTATTGCAAAATGTAATTTTTCTGCTGCTTTAGTGCTGCAACAAGGTTTTATTAATAATAAATTATTATACCTTTAGTTTTACTACAGCATCGGTACGCTTCCTGTGCACAGATTATTAAGGATGCTTGTTTCAGCTGTCAGATTAGACGATAGGATCAATGAAAAAATAAGTTTGCCATTGAATCTTATGTTTATGTTTATTTATTTGGCAGATGCTTTTATCCAAAGCGACTTACAATTTATAACCTATAGGGCATGTAGTGATCTGTGGGGCATACCGGAGCCCGGAGGAAACCCACGCATGCATGGGGAGAACACGCAACTCCACGCAGAAAGGCCGGAGCCGAGTTTCGAACCTGCGACCTTCGTGCTGCGAGGCAACAGTGCTAACCACTGCGCCACCATGCAGCCCAGAGAATCCACAGATAGACGCTTTCAAACGGTTTTGAAACTGACAGATGTTTGTGAGTTTAGAAAAGAAGCAGATGAGATGGCGTGTCCAATTCAAGTTTATTTATAAAGCGCCAAATCACGACAAGAGTCGTCTCAAGGCACTTCACATAATAAAAATTCCAATTCAGGTCAGTTCATTAAGCCAATCAGAAATAATGTTTCCTATAAAAGGAACCCAGCAGATTGCATCAAGTCACTGACTAGTGTCAGTGACTTGATGCAATCCTCATACTAAGCAAGCATGCAGCGACAGTGGAGAGGAAAACTCCCTTTTAACAGGAAGAAACCTCCAGAGAATCCTGGCTCCGTATAAGCAGCCATCCTCCACGACTCACTGGGGATGGAGAAGACAGAACACACACACACACACACACACACACACACACACACACGCACACGCACACAAAGGTAATGTGTCTATAGTTATATTGTGATTTCTTAGTAAATATTCTATTTGGTGAGAGAAAAACTATTGTATTTATCCTAGTGGATCTATAATTAAATGGGTAAACTAGTAGTAGCACATCCAACGTCAAAGAGAGTAAAAAGTTATTATCAGGAGAGAGAGAATGTTTAAGTGGTTAGCAGCAGTGTGCTAGACGATGGCCCCCTCCATGAGGCCACCACAGCTCAGCAGAACATCGTTGTAGCTTCTTCTGGGGAGAAAAACACTTAGAGAGAAAATAAAGTTAACAGCTGAAATTGCAGGAAATAATACAGTTAAAGAGCAGATAGTAGAAGAAAGCAGTCGAGTGTGGAAAGTGGTCAGTGTATCCTCCAGCAGTCTAAGCCTATAGCAGCATAACTACAGAGATAGATGTAGGCATGTTGGAGGCAGGGCAAGGGAGAGCCGTCTTTACCGACTGTACACTCCACCTCCCTCTACTCCCCCACTTGTCAGATCTAGGCTAACATCAGATTTTAACCATAAGCCCTATCAAATAAAAATGTTTTAAGCCTAGTCTTAAAAGTAGACAAAGTGTCTGCCTCACGGACTAAAGCTGGGAGCTGGTTCCACAGGAGAGGAGCCTGATAACTAAAATATCTGCCTCCCATCCTAATTTTAGATATTCTGGGAACCACCAGTAGACCTGCAGTCTGAGAGCGAAGTGCTCGGTTAGGAACGTATGGAACAATCAGATCACTGATGTATGATGGAGCTTGATTATTAAGAGCTTTATATGTGAGAAGGAGGATCTTAAAATCTATTCTGAATTTAACAGGTAGCCAATGTAGGGAAGCTAAGACAGGAGAGATATGATCTCTCTTTTTAATTCTCATCAGAACTCTAGCTGCAGCATTTTGGACAAGCTGAAGACTTTTAACTACATTCTGTGGACTTCCTGAGAGTAATGAATTACAGTAATCCAGTCTTGATGTAATAAATGCATGAACTAGTTTTTCAGCATCACTCCTGGAAAGGATGCTTCTAATCTTAGCAATATTCCGAAGGTGGAAAAAGGAAATCCTACAAACCTGTTTAACCTGGGATTTGAATGACATGTCCTGGTCAAAGATAACACCAAGGTTCCTTACTTTGTTCTCGGAGATTAATGTAATGCCATTCAGGTCAGGTGATTGGCTAAGCAATTTCCTTTTCTGGATTTCTGGTCCAAAGATGAGAACTTCCGTCTTGTCTTGATTTAAAAGCAAAAAGTTTAGAGTCATCCAATTTTTTATGTCCTCAAGACAAGCCTGTAATCTACCCAACCGATTAGGTTCATCAGGGTTAATGGATAAATATAACTGAGTATCGTCAGCATAACAGTGGAAGTTTATCCCATGCTGTCTAATGATTTTACCAATTGGGAGCATATATATAGTAAAAAGAATTGGTCCAAGCACTGAACCCTGTGGTACTCCACAAGTAACCCTGGAGTATGAAGACGATTTGTCATGTACATTTACAAAATGAAATCTGTCAGACAGGTAGGATTTAAACCAGCCTANCCTAAAAGGGTTGGTGTTGGTCCACCTCCAAACTCCACACTGTCTTCTGAAGAGTTATGTGTGAGCAGTCCTAGTTTGAAACAGATAAAGTAGAGACATTACAGACCCATCGGGGGTTTTCTGATCAGAGATTCTGATTTCTGACAGAAAAAAACATCCACAGCTGCAGGGTCTGTGTTTGTCCAGCAGAGGGCACCCCAACTCTACACAGAAGAATGCAGTTCTTGTAATCCCTGAGCGTTGACTGGAAGGTCAGAGGAGTTTTCTTTACATTTTATGGTCATTCTGATTGTAATAAAAAGGTTATTTAAACATTAGGGCTCTGTAATTTTCACCAGGTGCTTAAATTTTGTTTTATTATGTTGTAACTGAACAGAAATACTTCAAATATAAAGCTAGTGATGGGAAATCAAAGAAACTGATAAATAACCAAACGAGCATTTTTCGTTTCTTCAAATAAAACAGTTTTAGTTGTTTTTTGCACTTTTGTTAAAATCATCCATGGGCGTGGCCTCAGAATCTGTTAGCCTGCCAGTCAGCGCCCTGGAAACACTTCCCCCAAGCTAACGCTGCTGCAGAAGGAACCAGAGTTCAGTCCGGTACCAGCGAGCCGCTCGGTGCTCCGTAGCCGGACCGAGGCTCAGTTTGTCGGACGTGCGGCGAGGTGAGGAGTCGGTGGAACCGGATCAGGCCGGTACCATGCTCTTCTGATCGGAGTCGGTGTTGCAGGTGAGTTCGGTTCCGCCCGGAGACGAACAGGTGAGCCGGTGTTGATCAGGATGTTCTCAACGGATAACCGGAACCCAAACCGGGTCACCTAGAAACACAACGAGCGGAGTCACCGACAGGTGTGAGTCCTTCAGTTCGGCTCGGTATCAGCAGAGATGTGGATGCAACCAGCGGCTTCCGCTTGTACAGGTAGCAGGTGGGCAACGGCGCACCTGGGCAGGTACTGGGTGAGCCGAACCTTCAGGAAGAACACCTGAACGAATCAGCATGTTCACGCGCACACACGTGGAGACAACACAACCGAGTCGTCGTTTGGCCTCCTGCACTGCTGATAGAACTTCTGAAGTTCTGATGTAGATCGGAACCGAGCCGACGCACGCACACACACACGCACGCACGCACGCACGCACACACACACACACACACACAGGAGCTCAGACGCACGCACCCCTCATTTGTTTTGCATCTTTTCTGATTTAGATTCTTTAACTTGAAGTCGGTTTCTTCCTGTTGAACGGGTTTGGGGCAGGTAGCAGCTCAGTGGCTTAGTGGTGTGAGTGGCCACCCTGAGGCTGGGATATCGTGGGTTCAAGTCCATGGTTACGTCATACCACAGATGACAAATGGGACCCGCCTCCCTGCTTGACCCTCAGCATTAAGGAGTTGGATTGGGGGGTTAAACCACCAAATGTCCCTGAGCGCAGCCGTGTCTGCAGCTCTCCGCCCCCCATGGGGACGGGTCAGATGTGGAGAACAAAGGTTACACACCAGGGAAAGTCCTGCCTTTAAAACACGTTTCCTGGACTTGTGCAGATGAAAGCCGAGTTGTGATGCACCTTTGGGTCCGGTGTGTTGTGTAGCGGGTCTTTCTCCGGCAGGATTAAGGTCCACAGCCGGTTCTGTTGACAGAAACCTCCCACTCTGAGCCTGGTGAACCGGTTAACATGGGTCAGGTTCTGTAAGGCAGGAGTTTCAGGTGGGTCGGTGATGTTACGGCTTTACTGGTGACGTTATGGCCGCCTGGGTTCAGACCAGGTTCTAGTGTTGCGATCACCGGGCGTCTCCTGGGAGTCTTGTTTGTTTGGTTGTCCTGGAGACGGAGCGATGTAACCATACCTGCCAGCTGTGACCTGCCGAAAGAGCAGTAAAGGATCAGGAGTCGAGTTGCAGGAGGAGCAGGCGCGACGGGACCAGAACTCAACCACAGGACCAGATCCACCTGGGGGTAGCAGGGATGAACTGCCGAACCCCGCAAGCCCGGGACATTCTAATGGCTGGAGAGGTCCGCACCCCTGATTGGGTTTTATGGTAAAGTCCTCAACAAGGCTGGTCTCAGATCAGTTCAGAGAATTGTTCTGATCCGGTTGTGGGTTTTACCAACTTAGCAAGATACTTAGATAAAACTCACCAAGAACTCATCCAAAACTGTAGGGCTGCAACAACGAACGGATAAAATCGATGAAGGAACGCGTCGGCAACGCTTTTCTTCATCCATTCGTTGTGTTGTGCAACTTTAAAGTATCGTTCCGGAGTTTTCCCCTTTCAGAAATGATGGAATCTTTTTACTGGCGCACACCAGGCTGAGCTAGGTGCTGTGGAGGAAAACAGAAACCGTGCAAAGTTTGCAGGGCTGCACAATATATCAGCATCAATATCGGTATCGGCCGATGTCAGTCATTTTTTAACATATCGTATCGGTCCAATGAATAGAACCGGGCCGGTGTTAACAACGATAATTTCTCCATCTGGTCTCCATTTGCTTGCCTGTTTCAGAGGGTGTGGGGGGGGTGGAGTGTACTTGTTTAGTCGTGTGAACAGCGACTGAAATCATCTCAGAACCATAAATGTGTGTGTCGTGTGTGTACTTAATAACGTAAATTCAGCTTTAATCATTTCCATTCTATACAAAATCTGCTGGTTCTAGAAGCATTAATATCGGTTATCGGCCATAACAGTGATCTTAATATCGGATATTGGTATCGGCCCAAACATTTCATATCGGTGCATCACTACAAGTTTGGGATGAACTACGGGCAGATTAGCTAATGTCAGTGGGGAGCACGATCGAGTGGGCTTCTGAAAAAGCACGCTGGTTGTGAAACTAAGAAAATCTAAAGTCCAGCGGAAGGAAAGCGCCCACCATCCTGCTTGTTGATCCTGTTAAAGCTGGCTGCAGCGCTACGGAGCAGAACCGCGGCGTCAGGTTGCTGCTTCGAGTCTGCTCTGCTCAACACAGCTGCAGGATTATCGTTCACCTGCACATAATAGATAGTCACCGTTACATTTTTAGCAGTAGAAATGAAATGTTAGCATTCCAGTAGCTTCCTACTGAACATGTTAATGAAACACACGATTTTACTGATCATAGTTCGACTATGGATGTATTTAGGTGATAGCATGTTGTTTTGCACACCACTGAACTGTTTTCTAGTCGTGTTTTGTTGGTAAAGGAGAGAAAAATGTTTCCCTAGCAGTTTAAAATGTTCCCGTTTAATCCAGTTAATGGTTAGATGTTGGTCTTTCTGGTATGCTAACCAGACGTGCAGGTCAGGTGGGCCTACCGTATATCTGCACCATCTCAAGTCTGTAATGGAGTCAGGCAAGGAAGCCTCTTAGCACCTGTGCTGTTTAACTTTTACATGAATGACCTCTCCAGGCAGTAAAACGTGTAGAGCTGTTGGGTTGGAAGTGCACTAGTGAATCACCTACTGTATGCTGATGACTTAGTGGTGGTTAGCCCAAGTTCAGCTGCTCTCCAGCGTCTCCTTCAGGTGTGCTCTGGTGAACAACGTGATGTGAAGTACAATCCGGCTAAAAGTGTTATTCTGATCTGTCGAACCAAAGAGGACAAATGCATGACATCTCCAGGTTTGAAGCTGTCTGACAGTCTGCTGAGGGTCTCAGACCAAGTCAGATATTTGGGTCATGTGATCACAGATCGCGTGACTGATGATGATGACTGTTACGGTTGCCAGTCTGGCCAGGGAAGAGCAGGAGCCAGGATCACCCAGCTCTGAAACAGCCCGACACCGCCCCTCCTCCTCTCTCCCGGGCTGCTACAGCCAACACCTGCACAGAAAGGCTGTGCCTTCAGCAGTGCAGGGGTGCTGCTGTCCTCCTGGGTTCTGGTTTTTAACAACACCTGTCGGGGACTAACAATGACGTTTACCGTCAGTGCCGGGCGTTACACGCACAAGCAAACCTTCTCAGAGGTGTAGTTTTTGTTCTAATGACGTAAAAGTGAATTTGTTTAGATGGTGCTGCACTTCGCCGTTCACAGCTCACCTACGGTGGAATTAGACAAAAGCAGCTTTCAGAGACAACAAGTGGCTTTCAGCGATGCCTTAAGACTCTTGGCCCAGATGGACCAGTGCAGCCTCTGCTGGTGTCAGCATGTCCAGCGCCGTCTGAAGGGCGTTTATCTGTTGACTGAATACATCTGTTAGCGGTGCAACCTCTCTGCTGACTCCCAGTGGAAACGGTGCTGCACGGTACTTCTGTACTTTAGAGCCACGGGTTTAACCGAAACACGAGTTTTACTTTTCGTCCCGTTGTTGTTCTCATCTTTCTAGGTTTCTACTGAGCTATGGACCACGGGTCTGCGAATAAAATTCAATTCCATTTCAGTCGAGTCGAGACCCGATCCAATCCATCAATGATCCAAATAATCGTAATAATAACACCGCCTAACTCTTAGAAAACCATATTTATACTCGCCTCTCACTATCCGAGTAGCCTTTGTTCCCCCGTTTGTTACCGGCGAGTGGTCTCTGAATCCTGGAACACGACGTTCTTCGAGGATTTGTTGAAAATATCCGTGAATGTTAATGGGATAACAGCGTAGCCATCCTTGCTTCCACATAAAAAACCTCCTCGGGTTTCCTTTGGCTCGATGGCCCAAAATGCTGGTACTGGTAATTCTCGGTACCCTTGTGAGCTATTCCATCCATTTGACCGCCGTGTTCAATGGAGAAGTTTTATCCACGAAACCTGCAGCCAGCATTCCCATTTCCCTCCGAGCTGTCCTGGACGAACTCAGTCTCTTCTTTCCAATCATTTTGGAACTTGCACACATATTTCCTCTTCTTACTCGTGTGTGTGTGTCTTTCCTTCCTCCTCTTCTTCTTCTTCCGTTCTGCCGCACTTGACCCCTAGGTGTAACGGTTATAATTGTCCAGCCGGAAACGTCCCAGTAGGTCCGGGTGGAAAATGGGGAGTATGGTGGCCCCGGGAGATTTTTGGGAGGGGCACAGATAATCGTGAGTCTCCCAGAAAATTCAGGAGGGTTGGCAAGTATTAAATGGTCCCAGAAAAAGACTGAACCGGTAGAGCAGAACCAGGAGAGGGAGGTGATGAAGGTCCCACCAAACCCTGAACAGGTGAGTTTAAAGGAGACCACTGAGTCCACTGATCTCAGGCTCAGGGGGAGAGAGGTCCAGAGTCTGGGGGCCACAGCAGCAGATGATCTGTCACCTTTGACCTTTAGTCGGGTGACCATATTTCCATTTCCAAAAAAGAGGACAGGAGATCTGTGCTTACAGATGACGTCATACTAGGGCTGGGCGATACGGCCTAAAATCAATATCACGTTATATTGAGGATTTAACCTCGATAACGATAAATGGACGATAACTACAGGTATGAGCAGAGACAAAAGTTGTCCACTAGATGGGGCTGTCACATATATTACGTTGAGTCACATTTTTATGAGACTCAAGGTGGTGCAGCTTCTTAAAGGGACATGAACGTTGCCAACCTACACATCTTTTCATTTTTTATCATCACATTTATTGACATGGGAAAAATTGTCTCGATAAGAGTCAGAAATTTGTATAATGATACATTTTCAATTTATTACCCATCCCTACGTCACTCTACGGCAACACCACACAAACCACGTTGGGACCATTTTTCCCCCAGGTGAAGAGCTAAAATTAATATCAGATTCTGACAACAAAAGGCTCTAAAACAATTATATGTAAATATTTAGCATATTTATTGCAAACTGTCATTTTTCTGCTGCTTTAGTGCTGCAACAAGGTTTTATTAATAATAAATTATTATACCTTTAGTTTTACTACAGCATCGGTACGCTTCCTGTGCACAGATTATTAAGGATGCTTGTTTCAGCTGTGAGATTAGACGATAGGGTCAATGATAAAAAAAGTTTGTCATTGAATCTTATGTTTATGTTTATTCATTTAGCAGACACTTTTATCCAACGTGACTTAATTTATAACCTATAGGGCATGTT
The DNA here is from genome assembly GCA_006942095.1 of Nothobranchius kuhntae. Taxonomy (NCBI): domain Eukaryota; kingdom Metazoa; phylum Chordata; class Actinopteri; order Cyprinodontiformes; family Nothobranchiidae; genus Nothobranchius; species Nothobranchius kuhntae. The sequence continues at coordinate 55,418 of SSNQ01033982.1, forward strand.
GTGATCTGTGGGGAACCGGAGAACCCGGAGGAAACCCACGCATGCATGGGGAGAACACGCAACTCCACGCAGAAACGCCGCAGCCGAGTTTCGAACCTGCGACCTTCGTGCTGCGAGGCAACAGTGCTAACCACTGCGCCACCATGCAGCCCAGAGAATCCACAGATAGACGCTTTCTAACGGTTCTGAAACTGACAGATGTTTGTGAGTTCAGAAAAGAAGCAGATGAGACGGCGTGTCCAACAATCTAGTTTTTCGTTGGACAACATTAGAACATGTCGGTGATGTCTGGCTTTTACAAACCCTGTATAGTTAACACTGCTGGACAGGGTGTGAATTACACAGAGGCTTCTGGGGAACCCAGTCATGGGGGGGGATTCCGTTTTGCCTTGGCCCCCAAAATGTCTTGAAACGGCCCTGGGTGTGTGACTGAGTTTTTGAAGGTGATCTGATTTGTACCAGATGTATAAATATGACACGTGTATAACTTATTGTTTTATAAAACGTGTAGTGGAGATAAATCTACCTACTTTTTACTTTGTTTTCTTGTTTTTATTGAACTATTTCCTGTCCTGTCTGTCTCTCATCTTCCTGCATCTCCTCTAAACTCTCCAGAAAAACTGATTCTTACTTTTTCACCTCGTCAGTTACTTCTGAGCAGATCAAAGATCTCCTGACCGCTAAGCGGAGAGCGCGTTTCGATGCTGCGTGAGTGAGGTGACATCACCGCAGCACACGATGAGCGGAGCGCGTCAGGAACGATTAAAAGACAGAATACCAGAGGATATAAACAGAAATGAACAATCATGTGTTCATAATAATGTTTTGTTGCGCCACCTTGAGAATGTACCGTGCGCCGGACGCAGCGGGCGCACCAACGATCAGCGCGCTGCGTCCTCTCCGCTCATCAGAACCCCGCTATGCTGAGTCCATAAATATTGTAATATAGAAACTGGATCTTTCCCTGAAGATCTCCAGCCCCCATAACTCGATCCCTGCTCCGGGATGAAAAACCGGACATTTTGATCCATAGGACCCCCCCCGGATGCCCTGGACAGAGTGAAAAGTGGACGTGTCCGGAGGAAAGAGGATGGTCAGCCTTCCTTTAGCCTGGTGCTGCACAACCAGTAGGCTTTGATCACTGGACCTCAGGGACCTGCTGGAGGTGTAGGGACTAAGAAGATCACCAATGTAAGATGGTGCTTGTCCATGTAAGGCCCTATAGACCAGAACCAGGATCTTGAAATGAACCCTGAAGTTGACTGGCAGCCAGTGAAGCTGGAGGAGAAGCGGGGTGATGTGGGTGTGTTTAAAATGATGAAATAACCAAATAATTAACTGATGACCCTTTAATTATCCATCCGTCCGTTGTCCGTACTCGCTCGTCCACTCGGGGTCGCAGGGGCTGGTGCTGGTCTCCAGCAGGCGGGGTACACCTGGACAGGTTGCCAGGCCATCGCAGGGCAACATTTAATTATCAGAACTTATAAACGTAAACATAAATAAACAATTGGACAGAAAACAACATCTTTAATAAACAAATGTTTAAAAAGTGAATTTTACTGAAAATTAAACTCCTGTAACTGACTGGGTCGGGTCGGGTCGGGTCAGAGGTTCCTTGACCATCTGCTACCTGTTGGCTCAGCTCCAGGCTCCGCCCCCTCCCCACCGTCACTAATTAGAGGCTTAAAGTTGTTGCTCCTGTTAATCCTGCAGCCGGCAGACGGAGAGCAGCTTGGTTTTGGTTCTGACCCACCGGTGGACCCACCTGCACAGGTAGGCTCAGCTGGTTTCTGTGTGCTAAAAGAACCTGAGCGGATGTTTTTATTCCTGTTGAGACCCTCTGAGAGCAGCCAATCAGGATGCAGCTCTGGTTAGGGTTAGGGTTAGGGTCAGTGCGGTACTGATCAGAACCAGGTTCAGGTTGTTTGTGGGAGACTGAGTCCAGTAGAACCTCCGTGGAACAGCACCAGAACACAGGGTCCAGTACCAGAACCATCAGGTTGTGGGGCTAAAGGAGACCTCAGCAGGATCTCAGTCTTCAGTTTGAAACTGGCCCAAAGAACCAGAACCGGTGCTGAGCCTAGCTGGTCATGGTTTGGTTCTGAAACATCTCTGACTCATTTTCCCTGATGTGGACCAGAACCAGCATGTGAAGTTTTACTGAACTGGAATGCAGATAACTTTGGTTCTGGTCATCAATGGTTCTGATTGGACCCGATTTCAGATCACATGACCCAAGGACAGGAAGTAGGCATTTAAAACGGTCAAAGTTCAGACTGAATAAAACCCAGCTGTGGTTCTGTCAGCAGACTGGTCGGGTTTAACTTCTTGTTGGGTCGGACAAAGCCCGGTCCAGTGACCCGCGGTTCCCTGGAGTTCTGTTGTTGGAAGGCTGTGTCTCGGTTCTAAGCTTGTGAGCAGGAACGACGACTTCAGCACTTCCAGGATTATTGTGGATTATTTTTAGCCCAGAGCAGCATTCCGGGCCTTAGAGAGCTGCAGCGGCACCGGCACCGCAGGAGGAGATGTTGCTGTGAAACCGGGCCAGAAGATGAAATGTTCTGCCTGGTCCAGCAGAGGAGATGAATCTGAAAAAAGGAAAATAGGTTCTGTAAAACCCAGAACAGCAGGTTCTGGACCTGGACTCGGGTCAGCGGGATTGTTTTCTAGTAAACGAGAACATCAGCTGGTTCTGCTGGTTCTGGTAGTCAATCAGCTGGAGAGTCCCAAACCAGCAGCCAAGGCTCATCAGGTCCAGACTCCAATGCTCTGAGTGCGAGGCTGTGGGTTCTGCAGGTTCTGGTCCCAGTCGGTTCTGTCAGGATGTAGGTCGGAGTAGAGAGCGGCATGACCTCGATGCAGCAGAACGTCCATCAATACAGCAATCAATACCTCCCATCAGCTGGCTCCGCCCACCCAGAACTCTGACCCGGGTGGTTCCCCCCCACCCCGCCAACAGAAACAAAATCAGATAATCTCAGATTAAAACAAAAATCTGGCTCTGAAAACAACAGAACCACTTGTTTACTCACCTGGGGTGTGTGAGGCGACGCTGGCTCAGGGCTCAGAGGGTTGCCGGTTCGTACCCAGGCTCTGCTAGTCGTGTCCTTGGGCAAGACGCCTCCCCCGGTGGTGGGACGGTGGCCTCCATCAGCTGAGGCTGTGATGCAGCTGGATGAAGGGTTCACTGTAGGGTAAAGCACTTTGGAGTCCTCTGGCTCAGAAAGGCAGCTCAATGATTCTGGTGTTCATTTGGGTCAAACAGAACCAGAAACCTCACATACTTGTGTGACAGACAGCTGTGTTTCCATGGTAACAGAGCCGCTTCGTGTTTACTGGGCTGCTTGTGTGATGTATGAGCAAACCGGTTATCTCCGTTCAGGATTACAGAACCGAGGGATGCCTCCGCCGGTAAAGGTGACACCGGTTGACGGCCTACATCTCTAACAGAACCCAGGTGGCGCTGGTCTCTCCGGGACCTACTGGACTGGACCATCTTCCCGCCTCCTAACAGCTCGTCCTCTGAGAGGAGCGCCACCTGAATCAGAACCAGACCTTCATGGTGTTTTTAAATCTGACACCAGGAAGAAGACCGGTGAAAAAGTCAGATCTGAGTTCTGCAGAACCTCTGCACCGGATGCAAAGGTTCTGCTGGATCATCTGTCATCTCAGCGCGTTTCACCTTTAACCTGCTGACTGGAGCTCATGGGAGTGTTGAACTATAACTTTTGGGTTAGCTTGCAGAAACATCTAACCTGCTTTTAAATCATTCACTCACTCATTCATTCATTCATTCATTCATACAGCACCTTCCTGCCACCGGTCACGGCGGCCCAAAGAGCTGAACACGATCAAAAATACAGACAATCGTTAACAGATACACAAAACAGAGCAAGACTAGAACAGCAGAACAGGAACAAAAGGTCTTTAATAATTACACGTCCGGTTAGCGACGGGCAGCGAGAGACGAACACAAACGCCCCCTAACCCTCACCCGCACAGCTCCAAAACACCCGACGACGTTGGGCTGAAATCCACCTTTGACCCTCCGACCATCTTAAAGATGTGGATCAAACTGAGTGACATGTGGGAGTCTAAAGAGGAAACAGGTGTGTTTTACACAGGAAGTTCCTCAGGTGATCTAGGAAGCTGCAGGAGGGATCACAACGGCTAACGAGAATCACACACACACACGCACGCACGCACGCACACACACACACGCACACACACACGCACGCACGCACGCGCGCACACACACACACACACACGCTCACGCACGCATGCACGCATACACACGCACACGCACGCACACACACGCACACACGCGCACACACACACGCACACACACACACACACTGATGAGGGTCTTCATCCCCTCCCACTCCTAGTGAGGTGATGCCTTCAGGAAACATTAGAAATTTGTGTGTTGGGATGAATAATTTCATATGGAAAACAAGAAAATCTGATGTCAAATCTGCAGGTAGAGACGATGTACCTGTGTATCGTTGTGTATCTGTGTGTGTCATTATGTGTTGCTGAGCGTATTGTTGTGTGTATCTGTGTGTATCGTTGTGTATCTGTGTGTATCGTTGTGTTTCTGTGTGTATCGTTGTGTTTCTGTGTGTATCGTTGTGTAACTGTGTGTATCGTTGTGTATCTGTGTGTATCGTTGTGTGTAACTGTGTGTGTCATTATGTGTTGCTGAGCGTATTGTGTGTATCTGTGTGTATCGGTGTGTATCGTTGTGTATCTGTGTGTATCGTTGTGTATCTGTGTGTGTCATTATGTGTTGCTGAGCTTATTGTTGTGTGTATCTGTGTGTATCGTTGTGTATCTGTGTGTATCGTTGTGTATCTGTGTGTATCGTTGTGTTTCTGTGTGTATCGTTGTGTAACTGTGTGTATCGTTGTGTAACTGTGTGTATCGTTGTGTATCTGTGTGTGTCATTATGTGTTGCTGAGCTTATTGTTGTGTGTATCTGTGTGTATCGTTGTGTATCTGTGTGTATCGTTGTGTGTCTGTGTGTATCGTTGTGTAACTGTGTGTATCGTTGTGTAACTGTGTGTATCGTTGTGTATCTGTGTGTATCGTTGTGTATCTGTGTGTATTGTTGTGTATCTGTGTGTATCGTTGTGTATCTGTGTGTATCGTTGTCTATCTGTGTGTATCGTTGTGTATCTGTGTGTATCGTTGTGTGTATCTGTGTGTATCGTTGTGTGTATCTGTGTGTATCGTTGTGTGTTGCTGGTTAAACCATACAGGAAGTGTCATCCAGGGCCTCGTCCCCGATGTAACAGATAAATATGCAACAGGATCCAGCCTGACCTTTGACCCCTAACCTCCCAACCTATGTTATTCGCTGTGTCTCAATTCAGGGTCCGCATCCTTCGAAGGACCCGGTCTACCCGGCCGACGTGGGCTGGGTCCTCCGTCGGCCGGGTAGACCGGATGTTAACGGCTGTGAATTTGGACAGGCCTAGCCTTCATGAATTCCCGCCTCTCCCTCGGCGAACGTTCCGTCGCCTAGCAACCGTGGAACCGCTGAGCAGAAGGAACTTTAAACGATGGAGCTGGAAGTTTTATTTATGTAGTGTTTAAGAGTTATTTAATTTCCCTGTAATAAAAAGAACCAATCCTCATTTAAATAACCGAGTGGTCATTAGATGGGATCCATTCTTGATGTGGATCTTTAACGTCTATGGTCACTATAACTGTAACTCTTTAACACTACATTTAGCTTTTTAATCATTTCCTTGACTGTTGGAGAGCTAATCCAGAGAAAGTACTTTAGACAAGCTGAGCCTGAGCAAAGATGTGATAATAGTGTTTAATACTTTCTAAGGGTCTTAATTTGACTAAAACCCATTCATCATCTTTTAAGACTTTCAGACCCAGCGGATACCCTCTAGTAAACAATTCTCATTTGTAAACAAAAATAAAATTCAAGAGTTTAATACAGAACTGATTTTATTTAGATATTTATTTTATATGTACATGTTTAATCTTTCTTAACCATTTTTTTCTGGCAAAGTAAAAAGCTGTCAAAGTTCTTCCTTCTCTCCTGTGCCCTCTGCTGCTCTGCCTCCCTCTGCAGCCTCATGTCCTCCCAGATCAGCTCCAGAAGCTGGTCATCGCTGGCACCTTCCCCTGGATGCCCATTTTCTCCAGAATAGTCTTAACAAACATGTAAGAAAAAAAAAACAGGAAGAGAAAAGAGGACAACGGGTTATTCCTTTCATGTTTTTGCAGAAAAAAATAAACTCAAACGACAGTTTTTTAAATATGAGATGTTATTGTACCTCCATGCCACAGCCGCCGAATACTTTGCTCCGGTGAACATGTGGTCCATCTCTGCCCTAAGCTTAATAAACTCCCTGGTTTTCTCTTTTGTCCCTAAAATACAAACTTCTATTAAAATCAGGGGGAAACGTAGCGGGAGAAGTACGACACCGAGCGGCCGAACATACGAGCCGAGACCGCAATACAAGCACTTTTACTGTAACATTTCTAACTAAAATAACGTTCATGTATCACAAAAAGTCCTTAACCTAACAGTCTAAGTTTATACTGACATTTATATGCGCAATCCTCTCAGACAGCTCCCGTTTCACTGTCCGCCATTGTTTTTAAAAGTTCTACCGTCCGGCCCGCAAGGCATCTTGGGAAATGCTACCTATTGAAGGATACACCGGACCCATCCTTCATTCAGGCGAAAAGAAGGCCGGATTCGTCGACCGCATTTGAAGGAGTCTTCGAATTGGGACAGGCCTAGTCGCGGCGCTGTGACGTAACCAGCCGACGAAGGATGCAGACCCTGAATTGAGACACAGCCATTGATTCTATGGTCTTTCAACTGTAGAGGGGGCGGGGCTTTCATGTAACAGATGCTGGGTTGTGTTGCAGTTGCCCATCAGATGTTTGTCTTTGAGCCAAACACGGAGATTCTTTTCTAACTCTGTTTAGTAATGATTAGTTTTTGGCAGACATGTTTCAGCTAGTGTCTCTAGCTGTCGGGATGGTGACATCACTTCCTTTTATCCATGGGCAGCAGAGGACATGTCTCCCTCTACTGTCCGTGCCCTCCTTGCTGATGGCGCTGTCCCATTAGTGATCCACTTAGATGACTCCATCGTCTCTGTTCATGGTCCTGTGTCCACGTCTCCTTATTTCTATCGCCTCTCTGATCCATCGTTTGTAATTTAGTTGTTCTGTGTTTATGATCCGTGTCCCGTCCCAGTCCGTTACGTGGTTTTCTCTTGTGCAGGAGTGTTACGGCTGCTGTACTTTCTGCTCTTGTGTGTCTTTGACTTGTTTCCCTCTCACACTCTTTGATGTTCTGTTGTTCGTGTGTTGATCAGCGTCCGGTTTCTCCTGTGTGTGTGTGTTATTACAGAGTCTGTGTGATTTATCTGCTGATATCTTGTCCTTTGGGTGTACTAATCTTTTTCTGACTGTCACGTACGGTTTTGTTTGTGTGTTTCGTTATTATTTTTTCTGTGATGCCCTTGATGTATGGAAGGGTTATTACTGGTTTTGGTTCTGGTTCTTCTTGTTGGTTCGTTTTTCTTTCTATTGTTGTTTGTAGTTTTCTTATTGCCCATGTTGGTATCCGCAGGTTTTAATGCACTCTGAATGGGTCGGACCTCCAGTTCTTTGTTATTATATCTGCTCTGTGGTAGAACGCTCTAAGTGACATTTCTGTAGGCTCTGGTATCCA
>SSNQ01033982.1:66976-77450 GCA_006942095.1 Nothobranchius kuhntae
GAGTTGTCTCTGATCCACTGACGGATCATTTCCTGACAGGTTGAAACCAGCTGAAGCATTCGTTCCCATAATTCCTTTGTCCTTCTCCACACAGAGGATCTCATTTTCACAGTACAAGCTTTTGACCTTTGACCTCTGAGTCTCTTCTGGTTTTTCATCCATCTCTGTTGACTAGAGTTGGTTCTGTTGTTTTTAGCCATGTGGGTCTGCTGTCTTTGTCTTCGGTTCCTGTGCCTGCTCCAGCAGATACAGTCTAGTTGCCATGGAAACGGAGTTTGAATGAAACTCTGGTCCTGGGAAAAGCAATCACACACTGAACTGTATAGACTGTCTGTCAGCACCTTGCTCATGAATCAAAACCAGGACCCTTTTGTGTTCAGACGTTTAATCTGAGCCCTTTAGGGTTTCAGCGGGAGCTGGGCGGGTTTCAGGACATCTGAAAACGGGTCTGGTGGGCCAGAACTGTGACTGTAGTTTAAAGTTGTTCTGGTCCCAGTCTGCTCCAGCTTTGTGTGGAGGGCAGTCGGGTCTGATTCTGCTGTTGTTTGGGTTTTCTTGTCTTTAGGACACATGACCTGGTCACTTGTGCTGGTCTTTGTTTTTAAGTAACTTGTTGGATCTCTGGACAATAAACGGTGTGTTGCAGCTCTTTATTCAATAGTTTAAAGGTGTGGTTCGCTGATTTAACACATCTGCAGTGGTCTCTAGTAGGAATGAATGGCTTGTGGGTACAAAAGTCCTGGTGTGCCTGTTTCATGATCTAGAATATAGCCAGAGCAGAGGAGAGCTTCAGACCAGGGTTGCAGGGATTAACCGGTTTGACCATTAACCGCGGTTAACCCCTCGTAAAAATGTCTCTAACATGGCCTTTAAAACATACAACACACAATAGCCCGACCCTCATGGACAAAAACAAAAGCGAAACTTGACGCCGCAGCAGCTGAACCAGTGACAACAACCATCATGACTGCTCCATTTCCATCTAGGAAGTGGTTGAAGTCTCCATATACAGCTTACTGCATTAGATACATTCCCATATTATTCCTTAGGAAATAATGAGATCAATCTGTTTCTTGACAGGATAACACTTCCTAAATAATCAGATAGCCAAGCTACAGATCTGAACTTGCCACTCACATCAGCTGAAGCCCTTTAAACCACGCCCGACAGCAAGGCTCCAGGTCCGGATGGCTTTCCAGCGGAGATTTACAAAGAATTCTGGATTATTCTGTCGCCAGCATTCTTCAGAATGATGAAAGAAATAGAAGAAAATGGCGGGCTACAGCCGAACATTAGTCTCCTGTTAAAACCAGGCAAAGACCCGGCATTTCCTACCAGCTATCGCCCAATTTCTCTTATTAATGTTGATCTCAAAATAATTTGTAAAGCCCTGGCCAAAAGATTAGAGAAGGTAACCCCCTTCTTAATACACCCTGACCAAACTGGGTTCATCAAGGGTAGACAGTCATCCACAAACTCACGTAGATTACTTAATTTGATAGATTTCTCTTACAGTAGAAACATAGAAACTAGTATATTGTCTCTGGATGCAGAAAAGGCTTTCAACAGAGTTAACTGGAAGTTCTTATGTGCAACTTTACATAAATGTGTTTTTGAAAATTCCTACATAAACGGGTTAAAACAGCACGTGTCAGAACAAACAATTAAACATCAGCTGGCTTATGTCTTCAGAGGGGGACCAGGCAGGGACGCCCACCCTCCTCCTCACTGTTCGCTATCTTTATCGAACCACTAGCGGCAGCAGTCAGGCAAACAACAGGTATTAAAGACATAAAGTGTAAGAAGATAGAACATAAAATCAGTCTTTATGCAGATGATGTTACTTTTTCTCCAGAATTCTCATGCCTCAATATGTGGTTAAATAAAAATGTAAGCTTAATAAAGTAGAATTATAAACACCAGCAAGGGTATTAGACTTCTTTAATCTCAATCACCCCAAACTACTTTCTAAAGCAGGGTGTCGAACTCAAATTCCCACTGGGCCGAAATGAAAAACTGGGACGAAGTCGTGGGCCAAACTCAAATTTTTTTAAAAGTGACGGCAATGTGCACATCTTCCTTTATCTGCAGCTATGTGTGGTTGAACCTTTTCATTTGGAAACAAACTTATTTTTGCAGTAACACTGAATGTGGAATAGCCAAATGACACACGAGCAAATCGATTTTAAATAAAGCACACATCAGTGGTATTCGTTTCTTATTATGTCACAATTCCTTTAAATATTTGTATTCCTTAAAATGTGTATACATTATTTTTGAATCTTTTAAGTATTTCTATTTTATAATTTCTTGTTTATTCTTATTTTTTACTCTCCTTTGTTGCTCCTGTAATGAATGTTGTCGCTGCTGGGACACCAAGCTTTCCCCACTGAGGCACAATAAAGGGATTTTCTATTTATTTCTGTTCTATTCTTCTATCTTTACTCTTTCCTGTTTTAAAGTAGGTGAAATCTTTTTTCACAGGCCAACAACAAAAATAAATAATAGTGATTCTCTTAAATGAAAATGTAATCTCACCTATTATCTTTCATGCTTTGGAGCAGAAAAAGTGCATCAAATCTAAATAATGCAAGCTCACTTCGCACCGGTCTAATTTCCTGTGATGCTCGCCTGTTCCAGCCAGAAACTCCTGCATGTCTGGGGTTGGCTCTGAGCCGAGGAAGGAGTTCATCAGTGAGACTCCTGGGTTGTCTACTTCATCTTCATCACAGACAACAGTTGCTCACATAAGTTAGTGCTGCTGAACATGGAGAGCATCTGAGCAGCTGGACCATGCAGTTGTGTCCGTGTGGAAAGATAAACACTGCAGCAGCCATAGAGTCACACTTGAGACTTGAGTGTCGGTAAATCATCTCGGTCTGGAATTTGGTTGGTGCGCTTTCTGTCAGCAGCAAACATTACTGAGTGGTTCAAATACATTTCTGGGCTTCAAAGTCGGAAAATTGCTGATTAAACTCGGTGCTGAGTAAGAGGAGCGTTTTCAGTTTGCCCAATGGGGAGGACGGTACCTCTGCAGACGCTACCGCTGCAGACGCTACCGCTGCAGATGCTGATACGAGTAGCAGGGGCGCTGATGACTGTAAAGATACCAGTTTTTCTCCTTGAAGCCTAAACGTGTTCCATCTTTGTTGAAACACCTTCCTTCTGCATCAACCTTTCTCATCCTGGACATTTTGGGATGATGTGTGGAGTTATTTTCACTTGTTGCATTAAGTAAACACGAATTTGGAAACATTGCAACCTAGTGGCTAAATCCTGCCACTGCACTGGGAACACCATCGCCAAGCATTATGGGAAATGTAGTTTATAGTCAATGTATACTTTGAAGCAGCATAGACCTATTTTAAGACACTTGAAGCTCTCGCCGGCCACATAAAATGATGTGGCGGGCCACATCTGGCCCGCGGGCCTTATGTCTGACACGTGATCTAAAGTATGTAAGACACTCTCCAAAGTAAACGATTTAATAGCAATTTCTATAGAAAAATGGGAGGTGGATCTGTCAGTCAGCTTTGACCAGAATTCCTGGTCTCAAACTTGTTTAAAAACTTTTAAAATGACCAGAAACCCCAATTTACAATTAATTTAATACAAAATTCTGCACAGAGTACACTACACAGGTCATCGGGATGGGGTTTGTGTCGTCTGTCACCTGTACACACTGCACAGACAACAATCCTGACAGTTATATCCACACGCTGTGGTCCTGTCCAGGGATCCTGGGGTAGAGTATGTGAAGACCTGTCAAGGTGTCTGAAATGTGACCTCTCCCTCATTTTGTTTACTGGGAAACCTGGACGATGTCCAGATAGAAACTAATTTGGTTCACGTGGTTCTGACTGCCATATGCATCGCAAAGAAAACGATCCTCATAAACTGAAAAAAAAGGTACTCGTTGCATCAACCAGTATAAAATACGTTGGTAGATCATATTACACCTGAGACAGCTTCTGCCTCCATTTCAAATCAGTCTGTCTGGGCTCCTTTGATCGGGTCCATCACATAGCGATGATGGAGGGTCACTGACATTGTCCCACACCATGCTGGAGAGGGATGGGTCGTAAACATCTGGTGTGCTTCTGGGTTCTCCGGCCATGAACACTGTTTATGTCTTTGCTGGTTGATAGTTGAACTGGAATAGGGAAACTTTTGGGTTTGTCAGCAGAAGACAACATTTTGGGAATTGTGACCTTTGGAAGACACACAGAAGACTGCTGCATCGTGGGAGGACTGTAGGGAGTGATGTTATTTGGAGTGGTGGTGTGAGAGATGGCTGAAGGTGAAGATGGCTGGGATGTAAACCGTCATGTCTGTGGAAGAGAATCCACCATAGATGTATATCTGTGGGACTGCACAGCATACCGATGTTAGCAGTTAGCATGCTTGAGCCGTGTCGGTGAGGAGGAACGTTCCAAAACGGGTTAAAATTATCGATGAAACTAAAACGTCCATATCCATGAGAAACTGGGGATCGGGCCGGAAAACAGACATTCTGCTGCTCTTCAGAACGTCAGAGAGATGTTAACGTGCTGTTGAGTGATGACAGACTCCCGGCGTGTAACATCGTTCGATCCCACATGAATGATCCCTCTTTAAGTGAAGCTGGGATGGAGCAGCAGACCAGGAAGTTTATCCAGGAGAGCAGGTATGGTGGCTGATGGAAAACATCTCATCATGACGTTGAAAAAGCGAACATTCCTGATGACTGAATCATCCACCAGCAAAGTGGTAGGTGAACACCGTGGACGGGGTGTAGAGGGCTCCTGATCTGTGTTCCTGTGGAGTAGTGGAGGATTCTGGGTTTGGGTTCCTGTGGAGTAGTGGAGGATTCTGGGTTTGGGTTCCTGTGGTGTCGGGGAACTGGAGGGTTTGAGGTGGAGGAGCTCACCTCCTGAGCCAGGGCAGGTGGTCCAGCAGAGTGTCGACACACAGCATCCTTCAGTATTCTGCGTTGGGCATCGGAGGCTGAGGTCTGGGAGGGGAGGGGACTGTGGAGGTTGCTTCTTACGGACGACAGGCTCCTGCTGGATGGCATCAGATGGTTGAGAGGGAGCCTGGAGGTATCAGCTGGTTGTTCCTCAGCAAGTGGAGAGAAGCGGTTAGGAAGACAGGTCGGGGGGGGGGGGGGGGGGGGGGGGGCTCTCCTACGGCCACGTGCCACAACCTGTGACCAAGATGAAAAAGGGTCAGGAGTAGAGCTGGGCTGAGGCACCCCTAAAGTTAGACATTTATTAAATGATCTATGTATTTTTACTGTTTGTGGTGATTTTTAACACATTAGTAATATCTAAAAACCATGCAATAGGTCAAAATGTTATATTTTATAAACAGAAATGCAGCAAATCTCCCCTGTCTCAAAAACGGTTTGATCCTGCCCGCCTTCCCAGACTCTGATGCTCTGAGCCTTCCTGATTGGCTGATCTGCTGCCGTTAGGGTGACCAGGGTTCTGGCAGTAGCTCAGGAGGCAGAAGGTTGGAGATCAATCCTGACTCCCTGCAGGGAACTCTGCAGTTGTGTCCTTAAGCAAGACCCTTCTCGCTTGCTGGTGGTGGTCGGAGGAACTGGTGGCCTCTGTTACCATGCCCCAGGGCAGCTGTGGCTACGTTGTAGCTCATCACCATCAGTGGGTGAATGGATGAATGACTTGTGTTAAGCACTTTTGAGTACCTAACTTAGAAAAGCTAAACAAGTGCAGCCATTTACCATTTACCATGTTTATGTTGCAGCTGACTGTTGCCGTGCAACAGGATGAATGGATACGAAGCTTCGCCGCTCACCGCCGGTGCCTTTGGCTCCTACAGCTCCAACATCAAGTGAGTTTTTCACCGGATCAAGAGGAAGTTTAGATCCAACTCCTTTTCTGTTCAGTTGTCTCGTTTAATCTGCTGATAATAAAATGTGTAAGTGATGAAGAACAGATTCTGGACCTTTAAAGGTGCGGAAATAAAAACTCTACATGGGAAATAATCATAAAACAGTGATGTCAGCTAAAGAGAGCTAGAGGCTAACGTTGAGCTAACATTGCTAACAGCAAAATGTAAGCTCTAAAAATATCTCAGGCTACTTTTTAAACTACCTACACGGACTTCCATTTATTTAGGACATAATTGCTTTTTACTGCATACGAAGCCGCGCTCATTAGGGTTTTTTAAGAAGCTGCTCCTAAAGGTGTCCCCGTCGACATATAAAAATATGGACCATTGCTCCGCGGGGGGCAAGTTGAAGCCACGAATGGGACGTTCCCACCACTGGGAAAAGAGGTGGAGCTGAGGGTGGGGCTGTTATGTTTATAACAGGGTTGGAACAAATGTAGCTACTAGCTAACTTAGCTAACCCAAGAAGCTAAGAAGGGCTCCAGGAAGCGGGGTAGCCCGCTCGCACGGCCGACTGGCTCCCATGCGAGGCTGTAGTCATGCTGGTCACCTGTGGAGATCTAATATGGACTGAGACTGTTAAATTACAAGTGGAGCCAGACCGCTGTGACCGGGAGTCCCGGCCTTTTGGATCAGCTCATTCTCCACAGACTTGAGACCAGCGGAACATTAGCTACATGCTAACCAAAGCCAACGGAGTTTTCCTGGCGTTTTTAGCGTTAACGTGTTTTTCTTGCTAAAAATACCTGGAAAAACATTGTTAGCTTTGGGTTAGCATGTAGGTAATGTCCCGCTGATCTCCAGCGGTGGAAAATGAGCGGATCCAAACGGCCAGGGCTCCCATTCGTGTCGTTTGGAATTGTAGAATGTCTAAGGAAGGTTCCGTCGTTCTCGCCTCATTGTTATAGCGCTAAGTTCACATTTTCTTTACAAAACTCCCCAAAAACAGCTTTCTGTTGGTGCTGATGGCTGGAGAACAGTCTGCACTTAGCATGTGAAGACGGTTTGCTGCTAAATGAAATAGCCAATCATAGTTAAAGGAGAGAAAGCTGGGATCTTCCTTGGACATACTACGATTGCAGATGACGTGTCCCGGTCGCAGCGGTCTGGCTCAACACGTTATATTTCAACCCTGTCCGCGCGTCGGCTTCCACCGGAAAACGGGAACAGCCAGCCGCCTGCTCTAGCAACTCGTTTCAGGCAGGAGACAGAAGACGGACACCCGCTCAAGGTTCTCATCCAGCAGCAGCCCCACTAACATGTCTGACACAGCTCTCTTCTGCTGCCAGTGGATAAGGGTGGAACTGCTGCTTTAGCCTCTTCCTTGTTTGCTTCATATCCAGAACCGACTAACGGGGGCTGGGGTGTCCCCCACAGGCCCCGGGCACCCGCTGGTGCTCTGTCCTCCAGCCCTAATGGAGAAAAGCTCCAGGAGCGCTGCATTGCTCCAGATTTTCATCTCAGCTGATTCTGTTTACAAAAGCGAAACTTTGTGCTCGTGTTTACGTTCATTTTAGATAAAGTTGCCAGCCGGAGCTCGGCAGTAACTCCCCACATGATCCGACATCTCGCCGTGTATAAGCCAGACAATTACTGCAGTATTACTACCAAATGCTCTAAATTCTCGTGCTGCGTTTATAAGACACACCATGGCGGTAATATTGTACTGATTTGTGTGACGTAGATCTGTCTAATCCTAGAGTTTCGCCGTCTGTTTCCTATCAGAAGCTCTGATGCAGGAGATAGGTGTAGGAGACTATTCTCATGTTCAGCCTGCATGAAACACTCAGAGTGACCCGTTAGAATCAGAGATAATCATTCAGAATAGATTTCCAGGGTTCCACACCTTTAAAAATGACCTGCATGGTCAGCTGGTCTGGGATCAGCTGACCATGCAGAACAGAGAGACCCTGATCAGAGCTTCCTGTCTAATGAACGCTGTTTCCTGGTTCCAGTGGACGCAGCTCACCATCTCCAGAGCCTCCCAGAAGCAAAGCCAAGAGCGGTGCCAAAGCTCTACATGGTGAGTTCTGGTTCTGGTTCTCTGGGCTGTAGAACATGAACTGAGGTCTGTCTTCTGGTTCTGTTACATCTCACTTTTCAACAGGGTCAGACGAGTCGTACTTTTTACGTTCGTCTTCCAAACAGAAACGGAAAAGTCAAAGTGAGCCCAGAGTTTTGGTGTGGTTCTTCATCAAACCGGGTCGGATTTGGTTCTTTTGGACTTTTAAAGTTTGGCTTTGAACCAAATTCAATATTTCTCAATCCTTCAAAGTTGATTAGAGCAGAACAAAAGTCCAAATATTCCAGAACCGACCTACTGGTTACCGGTCTGTGTGCGGACTGCTGTACATTCTGCTGAGTGAGTCTGGGTTCTGTACATCAGTCATACACCTGAGGCTGTGCTGCCGTGACCTTTGACCTGTGGCAGGTATGGTTCTGAGTCAACAAGCTTCCAACCCAAAGGTCCAGTCTGTCTTCTGGGTCAGAGCCAGGAGCTCTGACTGAGCTGTTCTCGTACACGGTGAGGTGGACTCCGTTGGTTCTGTGGGAGGGTCAGCAGCTTAGAGATGTATTAAAGGCAGTTCTGAGGCTGCAGGTCCAGTTACCCTGTTGGCCGTAGGTTCTGAGGGTTCTGGAGTGTTCCTGAGCATGCAGCTGAAACCAGGAGTTTCCAAACACCAAACAAAAAAAACACTTTTTTTCTCACCGTCGGAAGTAAAATCCAAACAAACTTCTTTGGTCTTTGGGTCCGTTAAACTTCACCAAAGTATTCCCATCCATCCTTCCGCTTATCCAGAGTCGGGTCGCGGGGGCAGTAGCCTTAGGCAAGAGGCCCAGACTTCCCTCTCCCCAGCCACTTGGGCCAGCTCCTCCGGGGGAATCCCAAGGCGTTCCCTGGCCAGGTGAGAGACATAGTCCCTCCACCGTGTCCTGGGTCTCCTTTTAGGTCTCCTCCCGGTTGGACGTGTCCGGAAAACCTCACCAGGGAGGTGTCTTGACCAGATGCCTGAGCCACCTCAACTGGCTCCTCTCGATGTGGAGGAGCAGCGGGTCTACTCCGAGCCCCTCCCGGATGACCGAGCTTCTCACCCTATCTCTAAGGGAGAGCCCAGCCACTCTTCGGAGAAAACTCATTTCACCCGCTTGTATCCGTGATCTCGTTCTTTTGGTCACTACCCAAAGCTCATGACCATAGGTGAGGGTAGGAACGTAGATCCACCGGTAAATGGAGAGCTTCTCCTTCTGACTCAGCTCTCTCTTCACCACGACAGACCGGTACAACACCCGCATCACTGCAGATGCAGCACCAATCCACCTATCGATCTCACGCTCCAGTTTTCCCTCACTCGTGAACAAGACCCCGAGATACTTAAACTCCTCCACTTGGGGCAGATCTGTTGTTCTGAATCAGGTCTCAAGTCAACAACCAGCAAGTACTCAAGTATAAGTACTTTTACTCAGTTTGTGTATCAATTTATGTAGTACTGTGTACTACACTCGCACTCGGATACCAGGGATCAGGCGCATCAGCAGGACTTTTTCCGACTCAAGACCATGGTCTCGGATTTAGAGGAGCGGATTCTCATCCCAGCTGCTTCACACTCGGCTGCGAACCGCTCCAGTGATCACGTTCTGATGAAGCCAGCAGGACCACATCTGCTAAACACATAGACCTGATTCCCAGGCCTCCTAAACGGATCCCCTCAGCGCCTTGGCTGTGCCTGGAGATCATTTCATAATGTAACCGTGCCCTGCGAGACATCACAGAGCAGGAAGAAAGCTAGCCGGACAACCCTCCGATATATGAGTCTATGGTCTGGCCATGGCCCATAGACCGTGCTCAGTTGTGGGGCGGGATCTATGGTTGTCTTTGACACCGTCACCGCATGCTATTGGACAATGAACAGCATGACCTACTCACCACTACGATGCCAGTCAAGAGGGCAGTCTGCCACACTCTGTGGAAGAAGACGCCTAAACATCCGTATTTTCTAGTATTTTAGCTTCTTCTGGCTTTATTTTCTGTTTCAGTTGAGTTTTAGCTAAGTTACTGAACCTTTTTGATCTTCATCTAGTGAATAATGTGCGTCTGTCTTCATCAGTGTTGGGAGTAACGCGATACAAAAGTAATTAGTTACTGTCATGCATTGCTTTTTGCTGTAAGGTCGTAATGTAAGGCATTACAGGGAAAGTAACAATTTACTAGAGGTGTGGACTTGCGTCACATGACTTGGACTCAAGTCAACACACACCATAGATGGTAAAAGGCTAGTCCGTCCCTGCCATCCATGCACCACTGCCTATCCATCAGGTGGTTGGCACTAGTTTGAAGAAGCAATGCATCTGACCCCCCCCCCCCCCGGTACTGGTGGAGGCTTAACAAACAGCCCATCACATTCTGGCCTGGTTTCTGAGAGCTCCTGTTCCTCTCACAGACAAGAGTCCATTTCTGGGTTCTAGGTGTTATTTAAAGTGAAGACTAGATAAGAAACAAATGACTTCTTCTCAGCTGTGGAGGTTCAACTCCCTGCTAGCTACACGGAGAGACTGGGTGTTAGTGTTTACAGTCCAGGGG
>SSNQ01033982.1:82970-96445 GCA_006942095.1 Nothobranchius kuhntae
CGCGCCTCACTCTCTTCCACCCTCCCTACTTTCACCCAGCATGTGAAGTGCCACACCAGAGACAAAAGGACAATTGACCTGCTGTATGCTAACGCCAAAAACGCGTACACTTCCATCACCCTCCCTCCGCTGTGCCGCTCCGATCACAGTCTCATCTACCTGAAGCATTAATACACACCCAGAGTGATCAGGGAGCCTCCTAAAAATAACCCTGAAAGTGTGTCTTGTGCTTTCGTTTCTTTTCAGTACAGTTGCCAAACTTACACAGAATCATTAGCCTAGTGAACTAGACCAAATTCTTGCTTTACAAAGTTTGGTCTAGGAACGCTCCACTGGAACCTCTGCAGCCCCCAACAGCATTCTGGCTGGCCAATCACAGCTCTCTAGAGGGGTTTCAAACACAAAAAGAGCTGTGATTGGTCCATAATGGTGGGCCAATCATAGTGCTCTATCTGCTTAGTGAACAAATCACAGAGCTTTATCCGCTTTGTGGGCCAATCAGGGCACTCTATATGCCTGGTGGGTGGGATGATGCAACAGAGTGAAACAAGAGTATGCCACATTCATTGTCCAGTGGAATGCGGAGATCATTTGAAAGACAACGGTAGAACCCGCCCCACAACCGAGAGCCGTCAATGGAGCGTGGCCAGACTAAACAATACATTTATTTAGTCTGGCTTGCCAGGCTACATAATCATAGCTCTGAGCCATCTATTCCCTTAGCCCTCAGCAGCAATGACTTCATGGGATTTTTTACAAGTAAAATTAATTCTATTAGAAACAAAATCTTTAGCATCCTCCCTAATGCGATTTCTTCTTCCTCAGTAAGTGAGGCAGCATCAGAGGTAACTGTAGAACCTCATCTGTGCTTGAACCGTTTTGATCCAGTTGAGCTTTCAGAGTTATCAAAAATATTAGCTTCATCTAAACCTTCAACTTGCATTTTGGATCCAATCCCAACCAAATTATTTAAAGATGCATTTCCTTTGGTTACTGCCCCCATTCTAGATATAATCAATCTATCGTTAATAGGGATGGGTGCCAAATTCGATACTTTTTTAGGTACCGACCGAATTCCATAGTACCGACCGAGCTCCGATTCACTTCATTTGAAACGGTGCCTTGTTTCGGTACCCGTCCTTCACAACGAGAACTTGCCTAGACAGCTGCGCATGCGCAAGAGCGTTATGTCATCGGCCGCTGCGAGCGAGTTGTAAACAGAGCAGCATGGTAGAAAGAAAGAAAGCTACAGCTTGGGTTCACTTCACTAAATGTGATGGGTAACTGGGTGATGATGAAACCAGCGACAATTATCTAAGTGAGACATCCTCATCTTAATCTGCTCCGGTAGGTAAATAAAATGTTTAAGATAACATTAGCTTGATATGTTAGCTTCCGTTTCACTAATGTGCGTTCGCTTTCTCCTCGGAACTCCGAAATTCCGACTAGAAGAACATGAACGCGCTCTAAAGTTTGGCTTCACTTTACTAAACGCGACGGGTGATTGGGTGAAGATGAAACCAGCGACAACGATCTAAGTGTGAGGCATAATCGTTTTAATCTGCTCCAGCAGCTAAATAAACTGTTTAAGATAACCTTAGCTTGATATGTTAGCTCCCATTGCCACCGTTGTTATCATCTAATGGTGCGTTCGCTTTCTCCTCGGAAATTCTAACTTCCCAGTAGGAAAAATCAAAGAAAAAAGATGGCAAAAGGAATGAAGATACACAGTAAATTTAGTTCACAGTAAAGATGTTTGCTTCAGTTTAATTATCAGCTTATAAAACTACAAGGACGATGTTAAAATACAAACTTGTATGTTATTTATCGTGATATTTATCAAATATGGTTATATATTGAGAAAAATATATATTTAATTATAAAAGAGAATTAAAAATATGAAACACTCAAAAGTATCTAAAATTGGTACCTTTAGGTACCGGTATCGATTCGTAGGTATCGGGAATTAGTACCGGATCGATTCAAATGTCAAAGGTACCGCTCCCTAATCGTTAGTAAATGGATATGTACCACAGGATTTTAAGGTTGCTGTAATCAAACCTTAACTTAAAGCCCCAGTGTGTGATACTTTTACCAGTTTACTATCATATCCTGTGTTTCCACTTTGCAAACTTGTCCTTTTTCACCAATATTTCTCACCAACATCATTTCTAAATATTCCTCTCAACTTGGAATTATGCATTTTTAAATACCGTAAATTCTCTAATATTAGCCTGTATTTAACTAACTGTCGGGTATCACATTTTGGCCGGTGTCGGAGTCGGCGGAGGTGAATAATGGCCGGTCTCTTATTGTGGCCGGGTGGAATGTGGTAACAAGCAAGTACGGGGGGCGGTTGTGTCATCCGTCTCACTTTTGATTTGCCAGTGATAGACCGCGAGGGTAACTTTAACCGTGCGGAGACGAAGAGGAGGCGAAAATTTGATATCAAGTTCAAAGAGAACGTGCTGATTATGCTGCAGAACACTCTGGGGAGCAGTAGCAGGGGTTGTATGAACTAGTCACTAGTCGACTTCACCGCACTATAGTGACTTTTTATGCCTGTCATCGACTAGTCGCTGTCACGTGATAATGACCGGCAAGATGCAGTCCTCGGAAAAGACAGCAGCCTGCTGTCAGCAGGTGACAAGCTCCTGCGCATCGGGAGGCAACGCGCTGTGCCAGAGCGTCGGTACCGACACCCGCCGTAAAACGGACATTTAACCAAATTGTGACCTTTACCCTCTTGCAATTTAACCTTCCTCTCACCCCATCCTAACCTTAACCAGCTTGCGCATGCAAAGCTCTGATTGTTGACGCGCTCCAGACATCTGCGTCCTGAGCACGGCCACAGTAGCATTATCAAATCAGGTGTCGCCACCTCAAAATCTAATTTAACACGTGATCGTTTATGTCGGCTCATTTCCTTTTATGTTTTCTGTCTTTTATTCTTTTATTTGTGCCTGATGCGTTTTGCTGCGGTGGATCGGGGCGCATCACCTGTTTTGTCCTCGGTGACGCACCACTGATACGGCCGGCGAGCACTCCGCTGTTTTTGCGGTCGGTAGATCTTTTAGAACTGCAGTTCAAAGGTCACTCATGAGGTGAATATATATGAGCCCAGGTAGCAGTTTCTCTTTAGGACTGAGAGGAGATGCAGGAAGATAATAAACAGGCAGGACAGAAAAATAGTCAAATAAAAACAAGTTAGTTTTTGTACCTGCTGGTTGCAACAAACAGACACCATTGAAGGTAATCAGAAGTGAGGAACAGAAAATGAAATAATTATTTTAATGTTTAGAGCAGCAGGAACTCCGAGAGGCTGCAGGCGCATCAGTGAGTTTGCGGCCGCTGCGCAGGGGGAGGGGGGCTGAAGCAGAAACTACCGTTGTTAAAAGAAATGTGTTTAACTTTGAAAATGTGGGCGCAATTTTAATTGTCAAAAACTCCAGCGAACCATTAGTTCATTTTGCTCAAATAGAAATAGAGGCCTGCCTCTAATTCTGGTCCTCCTTCCAATAAAGGCCTGGAGCTTGATGAGCTTGAGTCAAATACAGGCCCGGGCCTGTATTAGAGGATTTACGGTACATAAACTGTCGTCGAGGCTCCATGGTCATCCACCATCTTAAAATACAGTAGCTGTTTAGGGACATACGAGCTCCACGTTACCGTTTGGACCATGACTGTAACCTGACGGAACCAGCAGAGGGCAGCAGTGCACCCTGGAAACCTGGAGTCTGCTAATTCAACTAAGAAAAGAAGAGCTACACCGTTGCTGTACTTGTTAGTTTGAATAAAAAACAATTAAATCAGAAAACATAAAATGTGTCAGTACCTCATCATGTCCGACACCAGGAAGCTGCACATGTTCAGACCCCGCCCACTATTAGCTGTTCACCAGCCTCAGATTAGCGTCTCTGACTCTCAAACTCACCTCAAGTTGTTCATCCGTCTTTCCCTAGCACCAGAACTCCCGACCCGGTCCCAGCGTGTCAGTACCAAAACCCCCGACCCGATCACAACGTGTCAGTACCAGAACTCTCGACCCGGTCCCAGCGTGTCAGTACCAAAACCCCCGACCCGATCACAACGTGTCAGTACCAGAACTCCTGAACCGGTCCCAACGTGTCAGTACCAGAACTCTCGACCCGGTCCCAGCGTGTCAGTACCAGAACTCTCGACCCGGTCCCAGCGTGTCAGTACCAGAACTCCTGACCCGGTCCCAACATGTCCGTTCCAAAGTCCTACTCAAGTCTCCTCTCTTCCTGCAGCCACCCGTCTCTCCCAACACGCTCCAGCGCTGGTCCGCTAGCCAGTGGCTAAAGCAGCGTTGTTTACTTTATCTCCACAACGCTTTACTAACAGCGATGTAGTTCTCCACGCATTACTGAGACGCTCCGACTCAGAGAGCTTCTTCTCAAACGTTACCTTTAGACTTGGGTCTCCTTTTGCTGGTGATCCGTGGGAGTTTACACACAGCGTCTCCCCGGCTCTAGCCATGGCTAACTAGTAGCTCGTGACGCCCATCTCCGCCACGCCAGCCGTGGTTAACGATCATCCAGCCATCGCTCCATATCCATATAAGCTGGTAGCGGCAGCCACTTTGTTTAAATCGAGGCTTCGTGATCCACGTGAAACGGGTGTTGTGGGAAAGTATGTTCCCCTGAAATATTCTGTTTCCCTTATTGTGTTTCTCTTAGACAGTCAAGAGCAAATATTTCCAAATCCACAGAACTTATAGTCCATTATGAGGACTAAACTAGCTGAAATAAAAGATGTTAAACTGAGTGAGATTACATCTTTTTACATAACTTTCTAAATGATAAATAAGCTTGCTGCTAAAGAGTGAACAAGAATGTTTTTACTGGATCTTTTTGTTGTTTTTAGGAGGAAATACAGATAAAAATCACAAGCATAACATTATTACATTACATCATTTTACCGTAAAAGTTTATCACACATGTTGTGAAAACAGCCAGAAGTGTGATCTCCCGACACGGGGGGACAGAATATTTCAGGGGAACACAATTTCTCACAACACCTGACCTCCCGACTGACGTTACTCCTCCTCCGTGTGTGAATGGTGACCGCTTTAACAGAAATAGCTTGCTTCCTTCAGACCTGGTAGGTGATAGACAGTCATAATTATAAATGTTTTTTGAAGAGGTCGAGTAGCTTGTTTTAAGCTTTGTGTGTGTTAAGCCTGATTTATGCGTCTCCGTCTGCGTCAGTGCGGAGACACGCCACGCCATTATCCGTCCTTGCGTAGGGCTCCGGCAGGCACGCAAGTACGTACGGAGTCGAGCCCACTTTTTTAAACATCCGTCAAACGAGATGGATTACGCAAGCTTGTGATTGGTCAGGACGCCTCTGTTGTTTACAGCGCCACCATTGCAAAGAGAGCCAAGTTTAACTAGCGGCAGACACGGAGAAGCTTGAAGAATACCTCGCGAAAAAACTCTAAAAATATGAACGTTTAATTCTCTCGTGACTGGAGGAGTGAAAAGATGTGCAGCAAGCGTTTTATTTGTGGACGGAAATGACAGGAAACGTGGGTTTAGAGGTGGGGAGCACATGAAGCGGTGGGAGAATGAGAGACAAATTTGTCCGTGTTAAAAGTCTCTTATATACACAAAACACAATATAAACACACCATCTTGGACCGATACATGACAGGATACCACAGAACAGCGCTACGCCCTCTGTGGTCCTGCCGGGGAATTGCTTTGCAACACTCTCCAGGAGACGGAGAAGTAAAAGAGCAAAACGCTTCCATCAATCCGTGCGTGTCTGTCCCTTGCGGAGCTGACGGAGAAGCATGAACCAGGCTTTAGGCTACACAGGTTGGAAACTGGTTATACAGTCAAACTCACGAGTGGGCCACCGTAGCTGCAATACTTTCTCTGACCTGCATGGCGCTAAAGAGTCACATTTTTCATCATGATTTCTGTGTATTTCACACACGGGGCCTTTAAGTATGCAAACAGCTGTTGCGGTTCAAGATCTGGTGGGAATCGAGTAGCAAAGACACTCACCATCTTAGTCCGCACCCCCTTGATGGAGCCTCTTGATCTTGTACAATCGTGTAGGCTTCCCGACGAGTTATCTGATATCCCAGTGGTGAATTAGCAATACCATTCTTAACTCGTCGGCCTTTCTTTACAACATGACTCCATGACTCAGTTTTGGCGTTGCTACAGCTGTCTTTCTCCAGCTCCCTCCTCGGAGCACAAGCTGCTGCTGGCTCAGTGCCGTTGGCCTCCGATGACATATCAGCCATGTTGATCTCAGAAGATTTCTGACCAATAGTACCTCCGTCCACGCCCGTTGTGGTGTTAACCATATCCAACTTTGTGCACTCCTGACGTGTAGAGGCTGTATGTATACTATATATAGTATACATATAGTATACTATATATAGTATACATATAGTATACTATATATAGTATACATGTAGTATACTATATATATATATATAGTATACATCTACATTTAGAGTTTATATTGTCTGACATATTTCATGATCAAATGTGTTTTTCGAATGTCGTCTTGTGTTTGTTGCATTTTCATGACTTTTATTTTATGATATATTAGTTCTAGACGTTTGCATAATATAGATGTGAACAATTCATGTCCAGTGCACTACTGGGGCGATAGTTACCACAGTCCATTATGTTTTAGTTTCTCGGAGGCTAATTTAATGCCATTCCGATCAGGTGATTGATTAAGCAGTTTCCTTTTCAGCGGTTCTGACTACATGTTGCGAAATGTCCTCCTGATGTTTTTCAGAACGAGTTGGAGAACTTCCCAATCGGGTCGCTTCAGCATTCCCAGGCGGTGATGAACACCTGCAGCTATGACTCTATCCTAGCACTGGTCTGTAAAGAATCAGGTCAGAGTAAACCGGACCTGCACCTGTTCCAGTGCGACGACATCAAGGTAACCTCTGATTAGACAAGAGATCCTGAACAAGGCAGGTGTGTTTAGGGATGCACCGATGGATCGGCATTTGATCCCAATCGGTTTTGATAAGAGTTTTCAAAATAGATCAAAGCAGACCGATCAGGTAGGGTTGTCATGGTAACCGGTGTAGCGGTAAACCCCGGTAAAAAAAAGTTGACGATAACAATAACCGTCTTGTTTTTAAAAAAACTATATTATCTCGGTGGATTACCGTGGCTGCGGTGTAGGCGCGGTGACCCTTACCAGCCACCGTATCATCTGCTGAAGTTGCCGGCGGCACATGCGCACTTTGTTGTTTACAACCAAAACTTTCTTGAAGCTAAAGCTGAGATAATGGCGAAAGGAGGAGACGGCAGCGCTCAGGAGGACATTTATTATCCCTCAAAGAAGACAAAGTGGGAAGTACGGGCATCTTTTGGACATTTGAAGAATGCCGAGGGACAGTTGATAGAAGACGGCTATCCTGTTTGCAGCACGTGCAGAAAAAGAGTCTGTGAAAGGCAGCAACGTTTCAAATCTCATGACACATCTGCGTGACCATCACCCACAACTCTACAGTCAACGCAAGGCAAGCTAACGTTAGCGTTTTAGCTAAAATGCGTGATCCGAGGATTTGGGTTGAGGGAGAATGCAACGAGTGGCTATATAAAGCAGCCGCAGCGCCGCTACCTGCATATAAACCGTGTCGCGGACACCACCATGTTGAAATGACGCTATGCATTACGGGGCTCCCAGGGGCAGATAAGAGTTGGTCTCTCTCCGAGAATAATTATGAATTTAACAACGATTACTGCCTGATGACATTTTCCCACATCTGCAAAGCTCATTGGAAGGACACAAACCGAGGACAACATTTTCCTGATATAGGGTTTATTACTCAAGTAAGGGTAATACACATTTGTATTTTACCGGAATGTTTCTTCTATCTTGTAATTTCCATTTTGTATTTTGTAATTTGTATTTTGTAATTTGAATTTCTTTAATTGTTGATTTATTCTATATAATTACTTACAACTGTACCATGTTCAGCGCTTTGGGCTTCCTGACAGGGTTGCGGAAGGCGCTTTATAAATAAAGCTTTGATATAAATAAAGCTTTGATTGATTGATTGATTGATTGATTGATTGAAAAAAGTATCTGATTAGAAGTCTACTTGAGTACTGAGTATCATCTGATCTAATATTTTTAAATGATGACATCAGACATGAAATAAGAAGTTATGGGCAAATATTGGTATTTTAAAGACTAAAGGAGAAAAATGTAAACAAACAACATAATTACAAAATAACACAATTTAGGCAAAATTTAGACACAAACTGAGGACAATATTTCCTGACATACAGGGTTTATTTAGTTGTGTGAAAATGTAGCACGTTTAAAAAAAATACCGCAATAATACTGAAAACCGTGGTAATTTTGGTCACAATAACCGTGAGGTTACATTTTCACACCGTGACAGCCCTAGTACAGACCATTTTAGATTAGGTTACATTTCCTTTATTCCCAGATTATGTAGTTTGTAGCACTCGTTATAATGTTGTAGAACATTTCTGGCCAATCCACGTGATCGGAATCGGTGATCAGCATAATCGGTGCATGTTTGGGGCTGGTGCTGACCCTGTCTTGACGTTGTTGATGATGTCAAAGTCTCTGATGGTGGTCCTACGGGCCTTTCCCACTAGCATCGGCTCCGCATGGTCTGGATAGCATAGAGTGTGTCCACATTAGCATGGCGTGCCTTTTTTCAGGGTGCAATGAGACAGTTTTTCAGCCCTCTTCCTGAGGCGGTCTGCTTCAGGCTGACCAGGACCAACACACCCACTGCTGACTGATGGGCCGGCTGAAATTTATGCCTCCCATTAGGGGATGCCTCTGATTGGTGGGTAGAATCAGCCCAGTGGTCTTACAGCATGTGCGAGTCATTATCACGCTGATCACCAAGGAGGCGAGAACATCTCAGGCTGCTTTCCTTGCATTCCTAAGCAAGGATGTGTGGAATCAAGTGAGTCAGGCTGGGGTTGGTAGGGGCTATCCAGGTGGTGTGGAGCCGATGCTAGTGGGGATGGCCCATAACAGATCAACACAATTGGATCGGTTAATGAAACTTGTGTTCCTAAACCAGAACATGTTCTGATCCGACAGGCCAATCTAATCCAGGCTGATGTGGAGAGTGCCATGATCGATGCCAAAGGAGGAAAAGCCAAGAAACGCCCCGAAACGCTGAAGTAGGACCAGATAAGAGCTGGTTGGCTGATTTCTGTCTGTCTGTCTCTAGATTGGCTAATTTCTTTCTACAGGATGATCCTAAAGAGTGACGGCATAATCCCACCTCCCCCAACTACACCTGCCCCTGAGGCGCCGGCACCATCCAATCAGACGGATGTTAGAAGCCGAGTTGCTGCCTGGTCGGCCTGGACCAATGAGCTGCAACACTGTGAGTGATGTCACTGTGGGTGTAGTCACATCAGAGGGGGAGATGGTCTTTAAAGTGGGAGTCAAGGCATGGGTTGAGACTTATTTCATCCACACTACCTGTTAATAAATTGTTTCTGAAAGAGGCGTCCCCTGGCAGACCGAGAGAGCGTCACAGAGGCCGTGATAGACGGCTCCTCTCTCAACCCCCCCCGTGTGCGCTGTCGGAGTTTCTGAGTCTGAAAACGAGTTGTTAATGAGCACGTGCGCACTCGCACGTATACGCAAGCACATGCAGTAGACTTACGCTCAGGAGAAGAGCAGACACAGATTTTGCAGCATTCTGGAGGATTTCCTGTTAACCGCGATCGTTAGAGGAAAAGCGGAGGAGGGCAAGCGGCTCTGAGCGCCAACATGTCATATCGACAGGTGAGTGGCTGAGCCAGGTGGAGGTGCGGCTGCCTCACCTGGACACCAGTGCAGTGCAGCCACATAGTAATTTGCTGACAACGTCACGCTTTTCATCTTGGTCATCAGCCACAGCTGGTTTTTACATAAATGTGGAGCAGAGTTTTAACCTGAAGATGGAGACAGAATTACGGTTTTGGGCTGAATTATTACATTTAAAGTAAGTTGCACTAAACTGCCACACTAATGATTACACATGTGTACAGCACCATTAGACACTCGTCTATTCAGGTTGTTAAGAGGTTGTTAGCTAGTTGTTAGCAGGCTGTTAGCAGGTTGTTAGCTAACACACACACACGCACACACACACACACACACACACACGCACACACACACACACACACACACACACACACACACACACACACACACACACACACACACACACACACACACACACACACACACACACACACACACACACACACACACACACACACACACACACACACACGCACACACACACACACACACACACACACACACACACACACACGCACACACACACACACACACACACACACACACACACACACACACACACACACACGCACACACACACACACGCACAGACACGCACACACGCACACACACGCACACACACACACACACGCACACACACGCACACACACACACACACACACGCACACACACGCACACACACACACACACACGCACACACACACACACACACGCACACACGCACACACACACACACACACACACACACACACACACACACACACACACACACACATACATACACATCGAACTTGTGTGCGTGTGTGACCACGTGAAGGGGGGTGTGGTTTTGGGTGTCTTTTCACCGGAGCAAACAGGACAGAGAGGCAGAAAGTCTGAGGCAAGCAGTTAGGATGGATGACTTTAAATTAATTATGGAAGTTGAGAAACACAAGGAGCTGTACGACCCCCGAAAAACGTGATTATTTACGTACCCATTTAGGAAGAAACTGCTAGGATACAGCTGCAGAATTGGAGCGGGTTCCAAGAGATTCAACTGGCAGAAACAACTCATACCATAGGTTCACACACACACACACACACGTAGAGGAAAAGAGCTGAGAAAAGGCAGAGGAAATGGAGGACACCAAGTGTTTAAAAGAAAAACTACAGCTGAGCCGAGGCGCGCCTCGACTGGAGCGCGTCTGATCTGAACTGAGGAGCGGCGATCAGCGGCCGAATTTCATGAGCGATTCGCTTCGCGGCGCTTCCGCGGCCGGTGTGTCCCCGGCGTTACGCTCAGGAGAAGAGCAGACACAGATTATGCAGCATTCTGGAGGATTTCCTGTTAACCGCGATTGTTAGAGGAAAAACGGAGGAGGGCAAGCGGCTCTGAGCGCCAACATGTCATATCGACAGGTGAGTGGCTGAGCCAGGTGGAGGTGCGGCTGCCTCACCTGGACACCAGTGAAGTGCAGCCACGTAGTAATTTGCTGACAACGTCACGCTTTTCATCTTGGCCATCAGCCACAGCTGGTTGTTACATAAATGTGGAGCAGAGTTTTAACCTGAAGATGGAGACAGAATTACGGTTTTGGGCTGAATTATTACATTTAAAGTAAGATGCACTAAACTGCCACACTAATGATTACACATGTGTACAGCACCATTAGACACTCATCTATACAGGTTGTTAGCTAGTTGTTAGCAGGTTGTTAGCTGGTTATTAGCAGGTTGTTAGCTAGTTGTTAGCAGATTATTAGCAGGTTATTAGCAGGCTGTTAGCAGGTTGTTAGCAGGTTGTTGGCTGGTTGTTGGCAGGTTGTTGGCTGGCTGTTAGCAGGTTGTTAGCTGGTTATTAGCAGGTTGTTAGCTAGTTGTTAGCAGATTATTAGCAGGTTATTAGCAGGCTGTTAGCAGGTTGTTGGCTGGTTGTTGGCTGGTTGTTAGCAGGTTGTTGGCTGGCTGTTAGCAGGTTGTTAGCTGGTTGTTAGCAGGTTGTTAGCTGGTTGTTAGCTAGTTGTTAGCAGACTATTAACAGGTTGTTAGCAGCGTTTAACGTGAAGGAAAACACAGGGTCATTGTAATTCCGTATGTGCGAGAGAGAGCGCTCTTCCGGCATCTCTGCGTCTTTATTGATACACCTGTGTCTCGTCACACAATCAGCAGGTCACATGACCACATTCTTCTAAAAAGCATATCAAATGAAAATCATCTGAAATGAAAATGAGCACATAATACCTAACTTATGTCCCTAATGTAACAAAACATCCAACATAAATAGTCCAACACAGTTTATCAGCAGAAACGTGAATGAAGGTTGCTCTTAAAGGGTTTGCGTGTTAGTGGATGTGCAGAACAAAGCTCTAGGACTGGACCAGTTAGCTGTTACGTCTTCAATGACTCGTTCTTTCTGCTGCATTTCTCAAACGGAGTTGCTGACATCATCAGACTGAGTTGTGTGGTTTGTGTGATGGTGTTTATGTATGTAGCAGACGCTTTAGTCCGAAGCGACTTACAGGTGATGAACCAGCCAGCAGGCTGCCCAAGGCTCAACATGATGGTCTTGGCTGAACTGTGATTGTTTTGGTGAGTCAGCTGATTCCAGAGCCGTTATCTGTCTGATGCAGGCGTGTTTGTGTTGCAGACGACCAGCTCCCTCAGGACAACGGGCCAGTGGAGATGACGGCGCTGAGAGTGGACCGGGACGTGGTGAGTCTCACATCTGTCCTGATCCCAGAGCAGCTGGAGGTCACTCCAGGCCAGCTGACACTAGATGAGCTTAAATCTGGTTGAAAGACGCCAGCGTGATCCGAATCCAATCAGAGTCAGGAGGGAAAAGCTTCTTTTATTATTTATTTTTTCTTCCGGCGCTGGTGGAACTGGCTGCTGATTGCAATGGCCTCTCTGCTTTCCTTTCTGTTTCAGTTAAGTTTGTAAGTTGCTGAGTTATTGAACCTTTGTGATCAACATCTGGTGAATAATGAGAACGTTAAATACAGTCGGGAGCAGCTGTAGTCTTCCCTAGGGACAGACATGAGATCCCCGCGGAGGTGCTGTGGAAAAGTCGCCGCGGCCACCGAGCTGGAAGGAAACTACGTGAAAAGAAGAGAAGATTCAGACCCGCTCTCGCCTCGGTTATCATGGGAAACGTAAGATCCCTCTCCAACAAGACAGATGAGCTGGCGCCCTCACGAAGCATCAGCGGGAGTACAGAGAGAGTTGTGTCCTCCTGCTTACGGAGAGCTGGCTCTCGCCGCTCATGCAGGACTCCGTCGTGTCTTTGGGCAACTTTCATCTGCTACGGGCAGACAGGACGGAGGACAGCGGTAAGAGGAAAGGAGGGGGTCTGGCTGTGTTTGTGAACAAGAGGTGGTGTAAACCGGGACACTGCACGATTAAAGGGAAACTGTGCAATAATAACATTGAGCTGTTAGTATGAGGCCGTATTATCTGCCACGGGAGTTCTCACACGTTATTGTGATGGTGGTGTACGTGCGGCCTTCTGCAAACGTGGAGACAGCCTCTGAAGCTCTGCTCACAATCACCAGCAGGCTGCAGACACGGCATCCACAGGCCGCCTCCGTCATCTGCTCTGTTACCTGTCCCACCAGAGACAAAATACTGGACTCGTTTTATGCCGACACCAACGAGGCATATCCCCCCCCCCC
>SSNQ01033982.1:101311-114447 GCA_006942095.1 Nothobranchius kuhntae
AGGTGAGTCTTCAGCTGCTTTTTAAAGGAGACCACTGAGTCCACTGATCTCAGGCTCAGGGGAAGAGAGGTCCAGAGTCTGGGGGCCACAGCAGCAGATGATCTGTCACCTTTGACCTTTAGCCTGGTGCTGCACAACCAGTAGGCTTTGGTCACTGGACCTCAGTGACCTGCTGGGGGTGTAGGGACTAAGAAGATCACCTTTGACCTTTAGCCTGGTGCTGCACAACCAGTAGGCTTTGGTCACTGGACCTCAGTGACCTGCTGGGGGTGTAGGGACTAAGAAGACCACCTTTGACCTTTAGCCTGGTGCTGCACAACCAGTAGGCTTTGGTCACTGGACCTCAGGGACCTTCCACATTGTCTTTGAATCTTGCTCACATCCTGCTCTCTGTGGATTTTCCAGGCTGGAGTGGCCAAAGGACCACTACTTCCCTCCCTGTGAGCTTCGGCTGCGTGATGGCTGGGAACCTCCTGTGCTGTCGTCGGTGACTCCGAGTCGGGAACAGGAGCTGATGCAGCTGGCTGAAAGCCTCGTTGGTGCCGACGTCCAGAGGTTGGAGGACCTGCGACTGCCTCAGGAGGTCTAGACTTGGTTCAAAAAGCGGTTCTGATAAAACACTCTACGATAAAGTACCATCTACATGTATGTGCTGTGTGTCCTTTGTCCAGGTAGCGTTTTCGAGGTATCCTCCAGATGATGGGTACGCCTTTTCCAACTCCAAACAATTCCAGATCCTGGATCAGGACACGGCCATGGCTGCTTTTAAACATGCCATCAGCCGCCGTGTAGACCGGTAAACTGCAGGTCATGTGACGCCCTGGAGAACCGATCCCACCGATGTTTGCCGGCCGCCGCCTCTAGAATCGCTCATTCATCATTTAGTGTTAAAACCCGCAGTCATAGTAACTGGGATACAAAGTTAAATGTAGATGTTTTTATTTCAAACGTCAATAGAAAATAAAATTACCACGATGACATCATCTACCAAAACAGTGCGACACACCTCCATCCCTCCTGGGTTCTTGTAGAACACCTCCATCCCTCCTGGGTTCTTGTAGAACACCTCCATCCCTCCTGGGTTCTTGTAGAACACCTCCATCCCTCCTGGGTTCTTGTAGAACACCTCCATCCCTCCTGGGTTCTTGTAGAACACCTCCATCCCTCCTGGTTTTGTGTAGAGTACCTCCATCCCTCCTGGGTTCTTGTAGAACACCTCCATCCCTTGTAGAACACCTCCATCCCTCCTGGTTTTGTGTAGAACACCTCCATCCCTCCTGGGTTCTTGTAGAACACCTCCATCCCTCCTGGGTTCTTGTAGAACACCTCCATCCCTCCTGGGTTCTTGTAGAACACCTCCATCCCTCCTGGGTTCTTGTAGAACACCTCCATCCCTCCTGGGTTCTTGTAGAACACCTCCATCCCTCCTGGGTTCTTGTAGAACACCTCCATCCCTCCTGGGTTCTCGTAGAACACCTCCATCCCTCCTGGGTTCTTGTAGAACACCTCCATCCCTCCTGGGTTCTTGTAGAACACCTCCATCCCTCCTGGGTTCTTGTAGAACACCTCCATCCCTCCTGGGTTCTTGTAGAACACCTCCTTCTTGTATGTCTCCAACATTTCTTCTCTGTAATTTGGATGATTCTCCTCCTCTCCTCCATTATCAATACTACTCCTCTGTCAGCGCGGCCCAGGGCAGCTGTGGCTACACGGTAGCTCATCACCACCATTGTGTTGTGAAGCGCCTTGGGGGGTTGTAGAATCCTTAGAACGCACTATACAAAAGCAGGTTATTTACCGTTGGTACACAATGTTTTACAGTGAATTTAAATCTAAAACGAATGAAAAGTGTTTCTGAAATATTTATTAATAAAAATAAATTTAAGAAGTTTTGTTAACAAAGACAAAATGTAATAATAGTTGCTGCTGATTTATTTATTTAAATGGTTCAACTTTAAATCTGAAAGGACACATTCAAACTAATAAATACTTGTAATATTTAAGCTTTTCTACATTAATTATTAAGTAAAATAAACCTAAATACAAACCATATCTTAGTTTTTTATATTTTTAATGTTGTTTTACTATTTCTTTTCTGATTTTAACCTGAAAAACTTTTCTGTCATCTTAATCTGCGTCTTTAAATCTTCTGAAGGTTTTTCTTTCTTCTGAGTAAAGGTGGGACGTTTCTCCACGGCTCCAGATTAGGTTTAGATGATTCTATGTGAAGATTATGTGCCTAAAATAAGCCATAGGACCCCCCCCCCCCTCCAGGCCAGAGGGGCATCAGCTCTACTCTTGGCCCCTCCAGAATATCAGTTATCCTTTTCACAGTGACCAATCAGGTAATGGGTAGGTGTGGCCACTAACAGCTTTTTTTCTTAAAGGTTCATCATATAGAAATGAAGTAAAAACTGACATCCTGTGGTAGGATTTAGTTACTGCAGCCACTTTAAACAACTCTTTTACCGGCAGTCGTCAAATGAAACTTGTGGGCGCTGCGGCTTTAGCTCGCCGGAGACACGGCACCCCCACTCTCACGTCCCTCCTTCCTTTGTTTTGAAAGGAGAAAAACTGACGATCCAGCAGCCAGCTGGATATGAAACGTGTTTCAGTAGAACCGTCCTTCCAGAACGACTGAAACACCAGAGTCTTTTGGGATTTCTCACTGTGAAATTCTCTACATTCTTACATAACCCTAGAGTGACAGAGCCCTGAAGCAGCTTATTCTGGAGGGTACTGAAACTGTCGAGAGTAAAACTGATGATTGCTTCATGTGAGACCAGAGAGACTTTAAGACTGTTAAAGTCCCAAAGGTTCTCCTTTAAAGCCTCAACTTCATGGAGGACAGAGGCTGCCGATCTTCACCAAAAACACAAATAATTGAAGAAAAAAAAATGAGGGTGGTCAACGTTGTCTGTTTATTTCTTATTGATGTTATTTGTTTTGTATTTTACTGATAACTGTGAATATTTTGGTTTCAGAGGATTTGACGCCGACAGACCTCAACAGAAACTTTTTGCCAAATCAAAGTACGACTTTGTAGCGAGAAACAACACGGAGCTGTCGGTTCTGAAAGATGAACTCGTTGAGGTGAGCAAGACTTTTCCACATGTTCAGATTTCAGCAGCGAGGTTGTGGCGCCCAAGTAAAGTTGGTCTGACTTGAGTTTAACCCACAAAGGTCCAAAGTGGAGATGTGGTCCGAACTTCAAACAGAAATCTGCCGGCTCACATTTTAACCTTCAGCACAAGTTTAAATGGGCAGTAGAACGTAAAGCAGCATTTTCCTGGTTGTTGATGAAAAAGACAGCTTGGGTGGTCAGATGTAGCACACCAGAGTCAAAGCTGTGTGTGACCTGCTGCCTGTGTAAACTCCAGGGCTACTGACTTTGCTCAGCTGATCGCTGTAAACAAAAATTACTCTAGTCCTGTTTGACACCATAAACCAGATCGTTTCTCCTCACGCCTCTTATGCCAGCGTACTCAAAGTCTGACATATGCGTCATTCAGAAACACATGAAAGCAACCTCATGCCCTGCTGATTTCAGTCCTACTACCTTGTTCATCGGGATGTTTCACCAACCTGACCCATGCATTGTAGATTTTATTAATGTATCCCTACAATCTGGCTCTGAACCATCTGTGTTCAAACATGCAGTTGTTGAACCATCCTTAAAAACCAAGTCTGGACCCATCTGCCTAAAAACCACAGACCCATCTCTATACGAGCCTTTATCTCTAAAATATTGTAAAAGGTTGTGGCGGATCAGCTGATGACTTTTCTGGAACTACACAACAGTTCTGACAGGTTCCAGTCTGGTTTTGGTGAAAAGCGTTCAGCAGAAACAGATTTGTTTAAAGTTTCCAGTGACATCATGATGGCTGCAGACAACGGGGAGTTCACAGTGCTAGTGATGTTAGATCTTTCTGCAGCTTCTGACTCTGTTGATCACAGCACCTTAATAACAGACTTGGTGACTCGGTGGGGATCTCTGGAACTGGTCTAGACTGGTTTAGATCGTACCTTTCTAACAGAAGTTACGGTGTCTGTAGAAACCACATCATGTCAGATTCTACCCATCTGTTCTGTGGGGTACCCCAAGGCTCTGTTTTGGGACCACTGTTGTTTCTGCTGTACATACACCCTCTTGATAATGTCTCTTATCACCTATATGCAGATGACGTTCAGCTGTACTGCTCCTTTAAGGATTCTGAGTTCTACAAACTGTCTGAATGACTAGAGCGTCTATCAGCATCACCAGCTGGCTAGAAGATAACTTCCTCCAGTTAAACTCTGAAAAGACTGAATGTCTGATCATCGCCTCTGAGAGCACGGTTCCCCTGATTAGTCTAATCTTGGTCATTTATCTTCTGTCAAGACAAACTTAAGGAATTTGGGTGTTTTTGACCAATCAACGTCTCTTGAAGGCCACTCAAAAACGTTGGTCCAAAACTGTATTATCACTTAAGAAATATCTCCAAACTGAGAAGGTTGGTGTCCAAACATGAACTTGAAATGGTTCTCCATGCCTTTATCTCCTCCCGTCTAGATTACTGTAACACACTCTTCACATGCAGCGAGGCTTCTTACTGGAGCAAACACAAGAGCTCACATCACAGTGGGGACCTTGACTGTAGTTTAGTTTCTGCTTTCACTTGTCTCTCTTCAAGCCCCCCCAACGCGCGCGTGCACACACACTGTCTGCTGATTCCCCGAGTTATGTCTGTCAGGTGCTCGACGACAGGAAGCAATGGTGGAAAGTTCGGAACGGTTGCGGGTGTGCTGGCTACGTGCCAAACAACGTCTTGGAGATCACAAAGGCCGTGGACATGACGAGTCGAGGAGAACCAGTCTACAGCCACACCATCCAGGTACGAGCACATCTTCATCACCTTCATCACCTCGCTCATCCTCACACTGCCAACTCATGTGGTCTCATCTTCTGTCTCCCATCATCTAAGCTCATGATGCCAAAGAAGGAGTTTGAGTTGTTTAAGGTAGGAAGAATCAGGCCCAGAACTGGGCTGAAGGCTTCCAAGCTTCTTTTTGACTTGCTGCGGTTTTCTTTGCTGTGGATCGTCTTAGAGGAGCAGTCGGGCTGGGACTTGGGCTGGCTGTTGTGCCAGGCGTCAGATCAGGATTTGGGCTAGGCTTCGGGTCAGGACTCGGGCTGGCTGGTGGGCCAGGCATTCGGTCGAAATTTGGGCTAGGCATCAGGTTGGGACTTGGGCTGACAAGTTGGCCAGGCATCTTGCCGGGACTCAGACTGGCCGTTGGGCCAGGCGTGGGGTTTGGAACTCGGGCTGACTGGTGGGCAAGGCATTGGGTCAGGACTCGGGCTGGGCGTCAGGTTGGGACTTAGGCTGGCTGTTGGGTCAGGCATCAGGTTGGGACTTGGGCTGGGCATCGGGTTGACACTTGGGCTGGCCATTGGGCCAGACTTCAGGTCACGACTTGGTCCGGCTGTTGGGCCAGGCATCGGGTTGGGACTTGGGCTGGGCATCGGGTTGACACTTGGGCTGGCCATTGGGCCAGACTTCAGGTCATGACTTGGTCCGGCTGTTGGGCCAGGCATCGGGTTGGGACTAGGTTGGGCATCGGGTCGGGACTCGGGCTGGGTGCCGACCAGCTGCTTCCAGGTTTCCGTCCTGCCTTCACTGTGGATCATCCTAGAGGAATAGCACCCCGTTCTGGGAGTCTTAGTGGATTATCTGTCGGTTTACTTGTGGAACTACACCAAATGTTTAAGGTGTTGCTTCATCAATGAGCCGTGGGTCGGACCCAACGTTCTCTTAAGTTTTGGGCTGAATGCCAGACTGTTCCTTTAAGAGATGAGAGTAGAACCTGAGTAGAGCTGAGTAGGTGAGTTAGTAGCAGATTAAAGGTGTTTCTTTCTCTCTCCGTTTTTGGTTTGATTCAGCAGCAGTTACTGGGAGAGCTAAACGAGGTAAACCAGCTGTTTGTGTCTGAACAGATGCTTTATTTCCTGTTTAGATGTCTGAAAGCTGCGTGTTGTTCACTAGTTTAATTCCCTGCTGATCCTGCTCATTCATCTCCTTGGGTGTTTTTCATTGTCAAGGCGCCTAGCCTCCCAAGGCGATGTCTTGCAAGGCCAGGCGCCTAGCTTACGAGGACGCTGTCCTTCCTTGGTCAAAGAAAACGGTAAAATCAAACAGTCTTCGGTTTCGGTTTCCTCAGCGGTCATGACATGTGGCGTAATGTTATATTTTATTTGTTTAAATTTCAATATTAATGTATACCTTTTACTTATTAAATTGTGTATGTATCAGTTAAATAAATATGTAAGCGGGTTGCTACCTGCTAGCCTCCGAAGCTGCAACTACTAAGCAACTAACCAACCATAGATAACTTCTTTAGATCTAAAAAATATTTCAGATATCAGCCCGATAGCTGACTTACATTTAAACTTGAAACTTTTCCCCGAAGGCTCCTGATCCGCCATCCTTTGAAAATACAGCGCGGGAAATCTTTGACCAAGGCTAGGCTACAAGGTACCTCCCGTGTATCCTCTCTCAGCTAGCTAAACCACTAACAAATGGAGAACAAACGCCTCGGCAGAACATTGACATTGGAACACGCCTTGGCGGGTCCTGATGACGTATGTCCTAGGCAACAGGGGCGGGGCCAAGGCATCAAGGCAAAGGTCCTTGACATTGAGAAACACCCCTCATCTGTGTGTTTCACTTCCTGGTTTTAGTCCCACTTTCCTCTGATTGGCCGGTTTCTGGATGCCGGCTGTTGCTGTGAGCATGCCCAGTTTGTTGCAGATGGAACACAGAAAAGTCCCTGAACAACCCACTTCTGTAGAACTTTTATGCTCTTTCCTCTCATTCTGGTTTCTATGGAAACTATTTTATAATCAAAGAAATGACCAAGAATACTGTTTGAATGAAAAATCTAGATGGGGCTTTATGTGAAAGGACGGCCATTTGCAGTCAATTAAAAGTATTCAGATGAACATTTGGAAAATGACGACAATTCCAAAACAATCAAAAATTTCCCTCCTCCAATTAAGCTGTTTAAAGATAAAGTCAATAATTAAAGTTATATCCAATAAAACACAAGCCTACTGTGTACGCCTTTAAAGACCAAGTTCACAGAAAAAACATTCTTTAATGATTATATCTGATTCTAACGGGTCAGTCTTAGTGTCTCATATAGGCTGAACATGAAAACAGTCTCCTACACCTATCTCCTGCAGTAGCTTCTGATAGAAAACAGACGGTGACACTCTAGGATAGAAAATCCTGACAGATCTATGTCACACTGTCACTAACATTCATGGACTCACCCATCTGGACTCACGACGGGGAAGGCTGTTGATGGTTTAGTCCAGGAAACAGCAGAGAACGTCTCAGCTAGTAGAAGCTAACCATTAGCTTTAGCAACTTCACCACACAGCAGAACTCCTCCAGGCTTGTGTCATTTGTGGAGATAACTTAGCTGTGCTTGTTAGTTGTTTTTAGCTTTTTTAGATAATTTGTCTTAATTTTATCCTATTTTAGTGTTTATCAAAATGTTTGGCTTTTAGCTTCAGTTTTATTTGTCTTAATGTTTATTTTGTGGGCCCCTGCATGGGTCAGTGATGTATTAAATTATTTTATGCATGCACAGTGCTCTGGTTTACCTCCTGATGAAAAGCACGTTTTAATTGAAGTTAATGATGATCAGTGGTAGTTGTGTTGCTGTTAACCAATCAGAGAGATGTCCACATATCAGCAAATCAGACTCCAGATCCTGCCTTCTACAGCTCACTTCTCTGACTGTCTTCTAGCTCCTGAAGCATGAGCGCCAGAGCATTTCCCCACAGAGATTGACTTACCATGTATCATTTATGCCACCGGAGATGTGTTGGAAAAACAAGTGAACGTGGTCTTTAGGACCAGTTTCAGGCCAAAATATCCATTTTTGTTCTCATCCTTATTTATTCTGGCTTTAGTTTGTTTCCCAGCAGTTTTTCATTTTTGGCTTTAATTACCGAGTGAAAATCAGCAGTTAGAGAAACGACACCTACACTCAGACATTGTGCTGTCTTTAATCTAACTGACAGTATTGTAGGTGGTCACTTTTAATAAATCCTCAAAAAATATATAAGTATTCAATAAAATGTTATATTCCATAAAAATATGGATTATCAATATTATTGAGCCTTTAATGTTCCACTGATGATGAAACAACTCTTTATAATAATTTGACAAAGCGACAAAAATATAGTTTATAAAAATCAGTTTATTACTATATTCCTACCACTGCTGATGATGAAGGACCAATGATTATAAAGACCTCTGATGAAACAAGACCTTAGATGTTTTTGAGAGCCCAGTTCAGGGACTCAGAAAGGTGTGATGTCTGGGTTTGTAAAATAAAACTGGCTGAATCTTTGATAAGGTTTAACAAGTTATCACATTAATCCTAACCCATCCACCACCAGCGCAGAGCCACGATACCCGTGTGTGGAGGCTTCTCGGCAATCCGGCTAGCCGGAAACAAGAAGTTTGACTTCTGGATGTCAGAGGCCGTGTTCCTCTGAACCCAAAGGGTCTGCAGGTGGACTGTTTCACATGTGACGTGTTGCTTTGCAGATAAAAACAAATAATAATCGGTTGTTTCTGAAAAAAGATGGTTCTTATGCCACTAAAATTATTCCACTGAAAAATCTGGCTTGGTTTCCCAAAGGGTGGTGATTTAGCGTAAGCTGGAAGCGTTAGCAGGAACTGCCGAATAGAGGAAGTGTTTTAAGGGTTTGTTGTTTCTAAGTTTTGGACCAACCGGATTGAAGAATTTTTAGTAGGTGTTTTCAAAGAGTCCTCAGACCTCCCCTTTTCTTAGACACTTAAACACATTTACGTCACCTAGCATGTGACGTAAATGTGTTTAACAGTCATTAGTTAATATACCGGTATTAATATGTGACAGAACTGATAATAAATCATCATTAAATCATCAAGTAGACTCATTTGGTGTATTTAAGGTCTGAAATAAGGCATTTCAAGAATAAACTTTTATGTAGATTCATTCACTACTGTAAAGCAGTCAAGACGTTATTAAATCACTTTAGATAAAACATGACTTGTAGATAATGTAGGACATGATTGTAAATAACTTGTAAAGTCAGGAAATCATTTATAAGACAAAATAAGATTCTTTATTAAAGTGTAGTTTTCACCATTAATCTCTGAAAGTATCCATTGAAATGTTGTAAACGAATTAAAAGATGCCCACTTGAATAATGTTGTCGGTTTCAAACATATAACCCTATAAATCTTTTCTAAAATACATGGCAACGCTTCCAAGTCTCTGGGTGACGCCTTATTAGAGTCCATGTTTCCTTCTACGGGAGCCTTTGAGGACAAAATGCATTTACTGATTTGTAACAAACTTTCACCTTTAATGAACGTTGTTGTTTTACACATTTACCTCTTCACTCGTTGCCAGTGATGAAAGGGAATCTGATGATCTTGTTATTTTGCTGGGAGGTTGTGCTCTCGGGGATTTTTTACCTTAATGGCCATCCGTTGGTACGGTCTTACCTGATCACAAAAATAATGCCTTCCTGCAATGATTTAGGTATCTCGTCTTGTGAAGAACCTCGTGCTTCTCAGATAACGAAGCGAGAGAGAATTGGTTACGATGGCATCTCCAGATGTGGAGTTTAGAGAAGGAGGCTGGATGAAGAAGCACCCCACATTCCTGGCAGAAGACTCGCCGGCACTTCAATGTCGGTGAACTCTGACCTCTAACATAAAAGTCTTTGTTACGCTACAGCGATTTTCGTGTCACTTTCATTTCTAAAATAAAAATAATCATTTAACATAATTTATGAGATTTTCATATATTTTTATGAATATTTAGTTGAAGTTGCCCGGTGTTACGTCTATCGTTTTGTGGTGTGTTTATTTTTTTTGTCATTTATTTCTGTTTTGATGCGACATCATCCTCTTGATTTCTGTTCTGGCAAAGTGGATAAAGCTCCGGTGGAGGACTGGAGGACTTCCCCTATCAGGGCAGTGGTGGGTGGGGTGTGTGTGGACAGTGGGGATCCCCGGAGCTTTGACTGTGGTTGTGGCAGCGGTTACACTGAGATTTTGTTTTCTCCAACCGGTGTCGGTACAGGATCTGCTCGGGTGCAAGATCGGCTCGGGGTCCGTCGACTGCCGATGACGTCAAAGTAGTTGGTTGGCTGAACATGAACCTTATGGAAGTTACGTAATCACGTTACATCGTTATCACGTTACGTTGTTATCACGTTACGTTGGTCCAGGCAAATCTTTCTGTTGGAAAGATGGACAACTTTTACAAAGAAATCCATCATTACCTCTTTGAAAATACACTTTTAGCATAGAGCTGCATGTATATTAGGGCTGAACGATTAACTGCATGTGCAATTAAATTGCGATGTGATAAAAGGAGATTTTCTAATCGCAAAGGCTGCAATTTGGCAGCGAGTGGTTAGCGCAATGCTAATATACATGGAAAAACCCATAGGAATGCTAATGCTAATATCACTGATTACATTCTTACAAATTCTGAATTAGAAACGTGCCGAATGATTACATTTGGAGTCTAATAGAAAGTAAAACTACCATCAATCAAATAAGTACAGACAGGTATTTTAGTAACCAGCTGAAAACTAGCTCAGTGGCACTGGCTTAGTGGTAGAGCGTCCGCCCTGAGACTGGGAGATCAGGGTTCAATTCCTGGTCGGGTCATACCAAAGACTTAGAAAAAAATGGGACCCAATGCCTCCCTGCTTGACACTCAGCATTACGGGGTTGGATTGGGGGTTAAAACAAATTTTGCACACACATCAGTGTGTGTGACAACTGATGGGACTTTAACTTTAAAGATAGATATTTTCCTACGTTTTGGCCTGTCATCCACACGAAAATGGAGTTTTTTCACACGAAAACGGATCTTTTTAAAAACTCCGGCCAAAGTGAAGATCTGCGTTTTCTCCGTTTTGGGTGTCTGCGTGTGGACAGACAAAACCGGAGTTTTAAGGTCCGCAACGTCACTTTCCGCGACAAAAAAATGCTGACATCACGTGTGCGACCTGTGTTTACACTAGCCGACAGCATGGATGCCCTCAGAGCTGCGCTCGCTTTATCAATTGTCCAAGCGCTTTCTGCTTGTTTGTTTTTGCAAGCGGAATTACTGCTCCTTGCGGAAGACCACAGACGTAGGACGAGGTTAAGAACGGGGGAAGTACTGCCGCCTACAGGTGTGGCATGTCCTTAACAACATATTTATCCGGGTACGTGTGGACAGAGTTTTTAAAAAACGCGGTGGTGTGGATGCAAGTTTTTGGAGGGGCGGATATTCGTTTTTAAAAAAAACCCCGGCTACGTGTGGACTAGGCCTAAGATGCATCTTGAAACTAAAGCACATCCTGAGTGTACGTCTTCTGAA
Source organism: Nothobranchius kuhntae (assembly GCA_006942095.1). Lineage (NCBI taxonomy): Eukaryota > Metazoa > Chordata > Actinopteri > Cyprinodontiformes > Nothobranchiidae > Nothobranchius > Nothobranchius kuhntae. The sequence goes on from SSNQ01033982.1 coordinate 112,745, forward strand.
ATCCGTGGTCCACTTTTTTATCACCTCAAGGCTGGATTACTCTAACTCCTGCTTATACGGCATCAGTAAAGCAGCTCTTTCTAGACTTCAGCTGGTCCAGAATTCAGCAGCTAGGTTGCTGACTGGAGCTGACAGAAGACAACACATTTCTCCAATTCTGAAATCTCTCCACTGGTTGCCCGTGCAGTTCAGGATAAACTTCAAAATTATGCTTCTCACTTACAAATCCTTGAACCATCAAGCTCCTCCATATCTGTGTGAACTTGTCCGTTACTACAACCCGCCGCGTGCTCTCAGGTCTGAAGATAAGCTCCTCCTAGCTGTTCCCAATGCACGTTTAAAAAGCCGTGGAGAGAGGGCTTTCTCTGTCTGTGCACCGAAGCTGTGGAACGCATTACCACTGCTAGTGAGGCTAGCACCAACAGCTAGCATTTTTAAATCATGCCTGAAAACTCACTACTTCAACCTAGCGTATACCACATAATTATGAACCTCACTGACATCTGCACTGTTTATAAACTGACCCCACAATTATCGACTTCCGTACTATCGAGGTTCTTTTTTAAAATGTTTTTCTAATTTTTTATTGTCCCTGTGTTTTATTGATTTTTAGCTGTTAGTTTTGGGAATTTTGTTGTATTTCCTTTTTATCTTTTATCTGTGTTTGACATGTTTGTATAACGCCGGTTTAATTAACTAACATCTTTAGTGTACAGCGCCTTGTTTGGTTGTAATGCCTTGTGAATGCGCTTTATAAATAAAATTGGATTGGATTGGAGGGCTAAGCCCAACCAGCCATTCCTCCCCATCCCAGCATATTTCTCTCCTCCTGCTCCCTCACATCATCACACAAACATACAAATAGGACCTTGGGAGGTGGACAAGTCAGGGAGTCCGGATATGGACCCCATTTCCGCATTCCTGTGGCAACCTGCCCCCCAATTTTATTTGCACCTTAAACACTTCCACTGACGACATTCCACGCAAACACACACTTAGGGCCTTGGGAGTGAGCACATTCAACGGCACTTGGCAGGGGGATATCTCAGCCTCCTCCCGAGTGCCGGTGCCCACTTCCAATTTTAAACCGCACTTAGACACTGATGGCTGAGGGTGAAAGTGGGGTGGTGTGGTGGCATCAACTGGCATGGGCAGACAATGCCCGCACTGCCCGCTCACCACAGCTATGGAATACACCTCATGATCACACAACACTATATTGGAGCAGGCGGAGGGAGACTAGGGGGTCTTAGCCACCTCTGTTGTTGCTAGGCTTCCTGAAGCTGGAGGCTAGGAGGGAGATCTGGCCGTCTGGTTGGGGTCTGGGGTGGTGGGTTGCTGTGCTCAGCGTTGGGCGGGGGAGCCTGCTCATCAGCACCCCAGCAGAAAGGGTCGAACTCTGGTTACCGGTGATGGTTGTACCCAATGTGCAGCAGTACCGGGACCAGAGTTAATAGGGTGTGTATGGGGAGCATGAGTGGGTGTCCGGCGTGCATTTTTGTAAGTCTTGAGTTGTATGTGCATGTGTGAGCATGAGGGAGGGAGTGTGTGACTGTGTTTGTGTATGACTATATGTCAGGTGGGGCCTTTGACTCCTCCCCTCTCCTGGGACTTCTTTTTATGATATAGATCTTCGTCTCCCCTCCCCCTGCCACACCTGGTGTGGGGTGTGGTGCCTTGGTCTGCCTGGGTCTTGGCTCGCG
>SSNQ01033982.1:129419-146400 GCA_006942095.1 Nothobranchius kuhntae
CCCTCGTTAAAACTTTACATTTATAATCTATGAAACTCATCCGTGTTGTGTTACAACCCTCGTTAAAACTTTACATTTATAATCTATGAAACTCATCCGTGTTGTGTTACAGCCCTCGTTAAAACTTTACATTTATAATCTATGAAACTCATCCGTGTTGTGTTACAACCCTCCTTAAAACTTTACATTTATAATCTATGAAACTCATCCGTGTTGTGTTACAACCCTCGTTAAAACTTTACATTTATAATCTATGAAACTCATCCGTGTTGTGTTACAGCCCTCCTTAAAACTTTACATTTATAATCTATGAAACTCATACGTGTTGTTACAGTTTTTTTGCTGTGTTTTTATTTAAATTGTGTCCGAGCTTCCAGCCTCCTGATTGGTTCACTAAACAGGAACAACAGAGACGAGCTCCAGTGGAACCCCTCAGTGACTCAGAATGTGGAAAAGCTTTAGGAAAAGAAACAAGCACACACACGTCACCTGTTCAACAGTCAGGTGTCAGAACTAGGGAACAGCTGTGGGAACATCTCACTGTTTCATGTGAGATGTTCTGAAGGTGACCTGGAGCTCGTCCTTGTTGCTGAAGCTCTCTTCAGGACTTTTGTTTTTGGACATTTTCTGCCCCCCCCAACTGTGGGAAGGTCTGGTGTGTGGTCTTTGTTCCCATCTGCAGGTCTTCTTCTGACCCTCCTTTGATCTTCTGGTTCTCTTACAACCTTCAGTAAGGTATTGTCCACATTAATATGTCCACGGTTCTGATGGCCAGAACCCCCAGCTGGCCCAATCTCAGCAGATCACCTGGTTTCAGGTGTCATCTGAAACCAGAACCTGGGTTCAGGACCATGTTCAGCTGATCCAAGCCAGAGCTGTTGTTTTGTTGATGATGACTAAAACCAGGTTCTGATCCACTGAGTTCTGGTTCTGGTTGGGGTTCTGGCCATCAGAACAAGGTTTCTATGTTGCAGCGTTGTGAGGTAGCACCAACCTGCTGTGGCTCGATCAGCATCCACTTCCTGGTTACTTTAACCCCGCCCCCTGCACTCCCACCCACCTGTACCTGTAGAGACCGTGACGTAGCTCAGTGTGTAGTCCGGTCTGAACAGAACCTTGACAGATTAGGCGGGTAAGTTTGGACTAGATCCTCCAGCTGATTTCAGCCTGACGTCGGATCTGGCTTTATTTTATAATGTCTGATTCTGCTGCAGTCAGCTGTTTCCCAGCATGCCTCTAGACCAGGGGTGGACCACCCTGGTCCTAGAGAGCTGCAGTCCTGCATGTTCTCCAGCCATGCATGAACTTGCAGCTTCTAAATGGCTGAACACACCTGATCCAGGTAATCACCAGCAGGAACAGGACCTCTAGGACCAGGTTTGCCTACCGCCCACAATCCTGTAGATGTTCGGACCTCTCTGAAGGCTTCCTGCTGCTGATTGGTTCCAGGCCGAGTTCTCCAGGAACTCTTCAGCGGTGTGCAGACCCCGGTCTGAGTGAGACTCTCCGGGGATCAGATCCGAGCTTTAGTGTTTGCTGAATATGATCCTAGTTTGATCCCAGATCCTCTGAGAGTCTCCTTGGATCGAATCTGTGTTTAGAGTTTGTATTTGTCCTCTAACTCCTCCCTGTCTCCTCTTCATGTCTGTCCTCATCACCTCCAGAAGAGTTCGGGCTCTGAGCTCCAGGAGATCATGAGGAGGCGACAGGAGAAGCTGGCAGCCACTACCTGGGATTCAGGGGTGGAGTCTTTTGATGAAGGCAGTACCCACTGAGCTCCACCTCTTTGCTTTCCAATCTGCAGCCAGCTATTTCCTTCCTTCTCAGGCAGCGGCGGACCATGCAGCATTTGTGGAGATCATGCGGCGCAGGCAGGAGCTCCTCAGCTCGTCTCCGTAGAAACCAGCAGACCAGCTGACTGACCCCTGGATGTCCAGAACATTAACCCCGCCCCCAATATTCTGCCATGTTTGCCTGAACTTCACATGAACGTTCAGGAGACCCACTCCTCTGCTGCTGAAGCCTCTCAGTATTAACGTTGGAACATCTCAGGCGCCTTGTGACCCCTGACCCGTTCTGACCACTCACACCAGCTGTTCTGGTTCCTCCTGCAGCGTTAGCATAAAAATACATCTGTGAAATAAAATAATTCATGTTGACTTTTGTGGGAAATCTGTTTTGAATTTGAAAGCGAACCGATCGGAGTCATTAGCGTTAAATCCGGGTTTTTGTGACCCAATTCTCCTCCAGAACCAGAGTTGGTTCTGCGTTCTAACTCCTGTTCCTACACATTTTGTGCTGCTAGAGCTTCATGAACGTCTGTGCTCCTCCAACTTTTACAGGTACAGCAGGTGGGTCTGAACCAGAACCCGCTGCTGATTGGTCAGGAATCTACCAGAACCTTCAGTTTCCTGCTGTTGTGATCAGGAGATCAAACCCACACTTCCTGCTTCTCAGACCTCAAACTGGTGTTTTTACAGGATGGACGAAGATTCTGATGATTCGCTGTTTTGAAATCAAACCACTAAGTCATCCATCATGTTTATTAATTAGGTTTTTAGGCTGCTTCCTTTGCAGAGCTTCAAAATAAAGGTTCTTATGTTCTGTTTGGTCCAAAGACTTTCAAAGTTAAAGATGTTCTGTGGGTGTAAAGTCAAACCAGAACCAGGAGCAGAAGCAGCTGGATCTAGAACCTGTTAGAGGTGAAGGCTCCTAGAACCACAGCTGTCCTTAATAGGAAGCCTAAGTCTCCTCCCTTCCCAGTCGGCTCATGTACTTTAGTGTTTTGACCACGCCCCTCATGTACTTTAGTGTTTTGACCACGCCCCTCATGTACTTAAGTGTTTCGACCACGCCCCTCATGTACTTTAGTGTTTCGACCACACCCCTCATGTACTTAGGTGTTTCGACCACGCCCCTCATGTACTTTAGTGTTTCGACCACTCCCCTCATGTACTTTAATGTTTCGACCACGCCCCTCATGTACTTTAGTGTTTGGACCACGCTCGTCATGTACTTTAATGTTTCGACCACGCCCCTCATGTACTTAAGTGTTTCGACCACGCCCCTCATTTACTTTAGTGTTTCGACCACTCCCCTCATGTACTTTAGTGTTTCGACCACGCCCCTCATGTACTTAAGTGTTTCGACCACGCCCCTCATGTACTTGAGTGTTTCGATTTCGACCACGCCCCTTCATGTACTTTAGTGTTTCGACCACGCCCCTCATGTACTTTAGTGTTTCGACCACGCCCCTCATGTAGTTTAGTGTTTCGACCACGCCCCTCATGTACTTTAGTGTTTCGACCACGCCCCTCATGTACTTTAGTGTTTCGACCACGCCCCTCATGTACTTTAGTGTTTCGACCACGCCCCTCATGTACTTTAGTGTTTCGACCACGCTCGTCATGTACTTGAGTGTTTCGACCACGCCCGTCATGTACTTTAGTGTTTCGACCACGCCCCTCATGTACTTTAGTGTTTCGACCACGCCCGTCATGTACTTTAGTGTTTCGACCACGCCCGTCATGTTCTTTAGTGTTTCGACCACGCCCGTCATGTTCTTTAGTGTTTCGACCACGCCCCTCATGTACTTTAGTGTTTCGACCACGCCCCTCATGTACTTTAGTGTTTCGACCACGCCCCTCATGTACTTTAGTGTTTCGACCACGCCCCTCATGTACTTTAGTGTTTCGACCACACCCCTCATGTACTTAGGTGTTTCGACCACGCCCCTCATGTACTTTAGTGTTTCGACCACGCCCCTCATGTACTTTAATGTTTCGACCACGCCCCTCATGTACTTTAGTGTTTGGTTCACGCTCGTCATGTACTTTAATGTTTCGACCACACCCCTCATGTACTTTAGTGTTTCGATTTCGACCACGCCCCTTCATGTACTTTAGTGTTTCGACCACGCCCCCATGTACTTTAGTGTTTCGACCACGCCCCTCATGTATTTTAGTGTTTCGACCACGCCCCTCATGTACTTTAGTGTTTCGACCACGCCCCTCATGTACTTTAGTGTTTCGACCTTGCTCGTCATGTACTTGAGTGTTTCGACCACGCCCCTCATGTACCTTAGTGTTTCGACCACGCCCCTCACGTACTTTATTATTTCGATTTCGACCACGCCCTTTATGTACTTTAGTGTTTCGACCACGCCCCTCATGTACTTTAGTGTTTCGACCACGCCCCTCATGTACTTTAGTGTTTCGACCACGCTCGTCATGTACTTGAGTGTTTCGACCACGCCCGTCATGTACTTTAGTGTTTCGACCACGCCCCTCATGTACTTTAGTGTTTCGACCACGCCCCTCATGTACTTTAGTGTTTCGACCACGCCCCTCATGTGCTTTAGTGTTTCGACCACGCCCCTCATGTACTTTAGTGTTTCAACCACACCCCTTATGTACTTTAGTGTTTTGACCATGCTCGTCATGTACTTGAGTGTTTCGACTACGCCCATCATGTACCTTAGTGTTTCGACCACGCCCCTCATGTACTTTAGTATTTCGATTTCGACCACGCCCCTTTATGTACTTTAGTGTTTCGACCACGCCCCTCATGTACTTTAGTGTTTCGACCACGCCCCTCATGTACTTTAGTGTTTCGACCACGCCCGTCATGTACTTTAGTGTTTCGACCACGCCCGTCATGTACTTTAGTGTTTCGACCACGCCCGTCATGTACTTTAGTGTTTCGACCACGCCCGTCATGTACTTTAGTGTTTCGACCACGCCCCTCATGTACTTTAGTGTTTCAACCACGCCCCTCATGTACTTTAGTGTTTTGACCATGCTCGTCATGTACTTGAGTGTTTCGACCACGCCCGTCATGTACCTTAGTGTTTCGACCACGCCCCTCATGTACTTTAGTATTTCGATTTCGACCACGCCCCTTTATGTACTTTAGTGTTTCGACCACGCCCCTCATGTACTTTAGTGTTTCGACCACGCCCCTCATGTACTTTAGTGTTTCGACCACGCCCCTCATGTACTTTAGTGTTTCAACCACACCCCTCATGTACTTTAGTGTTTCGACCTTGCTCGTCATGTACTTGAGTGTTTCGACCACGCCCGTCATGTACTTTAGTGTTTCGACCACGCCCCTCATGTACTTTAGTGTTTCGACCACGCCCGTCATGTACTTTAGTGTTTCGACCACGCCTGTCATGTTCTTTAGTGTTTCGACCACGCCCGTCATGTACTTTAGTGTTTCGACCACGCCCGTCACGTACTTTAGTGTTTCGACCACGCCCCTCATGTACTTTAGTGTTTCGACCACGCCCCTCATGTACTTTAGTGTTTCGACCACGCCCCTCATGTACTTTAGTGTTTCGACCACACCCCTCATGTACTTAGGTGTTTTGACCACGCCCCTCATGTACTTTAGTGTTTCGACCACGCCCCTCATGTACTTTAGTGTTTCGACCACGCCCCTCATGTACTTTAGTGTTTCGACCACGCCCCTCATGTACTTTAGTGTTTCGACCACGCCCCTCATGTACTTTAGTGTTTCGACCACGCCCCTCATGTACTTTAGTGTTTCGATTTCGACCACGCCCCTTCATGTACTTTAGTGTTTCGACCACGCCCCTCATGTATTTTAGTGTTTCGACCACGCCCCTCATGTACTTTAGTGTTTTGACCACGCTCCTCATGTACTTTAGTGTATCGACCACGCCCCTCATGTACTTTAGTGTTTCGACCACGCCCTCATGTACTTTAGTGTTTCGACCACGCCCCTCATGTACTTTAGTGTTTCGACCACGCCCCTCATGTACTTTAGTGTTTCGACCACGCTCGTCATGTACTTGAGTGTTTCGACCACGCCCGTCATGTACTTTAGTGTTTGGACCACGCCCCTCATGTACTTTAGTGTTTCGACCACGCCTGTCATGTTCTTTAGTGTTTCGACCACGCCCGTCCTGTACTTTAGTGTTTCGACCACGCCCGTCATGTACTTTAGTGTTTCGACCACGCCCCTCATGTACTTTAGTGTTTCGACCACGCCCCTCATGTACTTTAGTGTTTCAACCACGCCCCTCATGTACTTTAGTGTTTCAACCACACCCCTCATGTACTTTAGTGTTTCGACCTTGCTCGTCATGTACTTGAGTGTTTCGACCACGCCCCTCATGTACTTTAGTATTTCGATTTCGACCACGCCCCTTTATGTACTTTAGTGTTTTGACCACGCCCCTCATGTTCTTTAGTGTTTCGACCACGCCCGTCATGTACTTTAGTGTTTCGACCACGCCTGTCATGTACTTTAGTGTTTCGACCACGCTCGTCATGTACTTTAATGTTTCGACCATGCCCCTCATGTACTTTAGTGTTTCGACCACGCTCGTCATGTACTTTAATGTTTCGACCACGCCCGTCATGTACTTTAGTGTTTCGACCACGCCCGTCATGTACTTTTGGACTAACTAGCTTGTAAAAGTTTGTAACTAACATGACTACAAATCAGACATCAGCATGTCGCATATGACATCACCACAGAACTTCTCCCTAGGGTAGCTGCTACTCACCACATGACCAGAGTTAGAAAACACCGTTTTTAGCCCTGTTGACTTGCATTAATTTTGGCGTTCCCTCTTCCTGGGAACCATGGTCCGGAAGTAGGTGGGCGTGACTTAGGCTCCCTCTGATGGGATGGATCTTTGTATTTATGCACTTCTCAGACTGAGCACATAGTTTACAGGTGAGTCATGAATGCTGGTTTAGAGGTTATTGTCCCTGATCAGGTGTAGAGGCCAGTCAGACGCATTAGTGCATGATAGCTCTCATTGTGCCTTCTTAACATGTAACTGCTCAATCTGCAATTAAACATGTACAGAAACCACACGCGTGTCTTCGTTAACATGGACTACAGTAGTAGCGGGCAGCCCTGGCCCACAGAAGTTCGTATCCAGCATGTCTTAGTCATCCCCCTGCTCAGGCACACCTGGTTTTAATCAGCAGGTGTGAATCTAATGTGCTGGAGCATCCTAGCTAAGGTAAAGAGGTGGCCCGCAGGTCCACGGCCAGGTCCTCCTCTGCAGTACATTGCGGGATGAGTCCAGAACCACGGTGCTCCTCCTCTGCAGTACGCTGCGGGATGAGTCCAGAACCACACTGCTCCTCCTCTGCAGTATGCTGCGGGATGAGTCCAGAACCACAGCTCAGGTGATTCTGTTGACTTTCTGCTCTAACTGGAGCAGAGTGAAGAACAAATCTCATCCATAAGATAACGAGGCCACTGCTTTAGTATTAAACTCACTGGACTGGTTTACTGCAACATTTTATTTAGTCTAACACATTAAGTCTGTGACAGTTTGGTTCAAACTGTAAATGACACAATGAACAAGAATGGCACCAGTGATGAGCAGATTCCAACTGAACACACTAAGCAAGAACTGGAAAAGGGTTCAGAGCTCGTTTTCCACACCTGTATCAAAGCTTGTAAAACACACCAGATGTGAGTTCTTCATGTCTTCTGAACCGATGCAGTTCTGGCTGAGAGAACTCATATTTACTGCTTTCAAAAGTAAAAGTCTAAAGCAACAGTTTCACAAGATTCACTTAGAAATGAGTAGAAATTGAGCAGTTCAGCAGTATGTACAAGACACCACCTACCTACCTGTGAAATGTGACATAACAGCTGTTATAACTGTTACAGCTGTTATAACAGCTGGAACAGCTATAACTGGATCAGGTATAACAGCTGGAGTGGTTATAACAACTGGAACAGATATTACAGCTGGAAGAGCTATAGAGTGGTTATAACAGATGTAACAGTTATAACAGCTGGAGCAGCTATAACAGCTGGATCAGTTATAACAGTTGGAGCAGTTATAACAGCTGGATCATTTATAACAGTTGGAGCAGTTATAACAGCTGGATCAGTTATAACAGTTGGATCAGTTATAACAGCTGGATGTGTTATAACAGCTGGATCAGTTATGACAGCTGGATCAGTTATGACAGCTGGAGCAGCTATAACAGCTGGATCAGTTATAACAGCTGGATCAGTTATAACAGTTGGATCAGTTATAACAGCTGGATCAGTTATGACAGCTGGATCAGTTATAACAGCTGGATCAGTTATAACAGCTGGATGAGCACCACAAAATTACCTCAAAACTTTAACAAACACTCACAGATTTATGAAATCTCTGTACATACTTACAAAGTGTTTTTAAATGCCAACATCATCTTCTCCTGGCAAAATAAAACACTTTGTCTAAAATAAGAAATTAAAAATAGAAAAAAAATATTTTCTTCAACCTATTTAAGATGTTCAGGCTCCAGCTGCNCTGTTATAACAGCTGGATCTGTTATATCAGTTGGATCAGTTATAACAGCTGGATCTTTTATAACAGCTGGATCTGTTATAACTGATCCAGCTGTTATAGCTGGAGCAGCTATAACAGCTGGATCAGTTATAACAGTTGGATCAGTTATAACAGCTGGATCAGTTATGACAGCTGGATCAGTTATAACAGCTGGATCAGTTATAACAGCTGGATCTTTTATAACAGCTGGATCTGTTATAACTGATCCAGCTGTTATAGCTGGAGCAGCTATAACAGCTGGATCAGTTATAACAGTTGGATCAGTTATAACAGCTGGATCAGTTATGACAGCTGGATCAGTTATAACAGCTGGATCAGTTATAACAGCTGGATCTTTTATAACAGCTGGATCTGTTATAACTGATCCAGCTGTTATAGCTGGAGCAGCTATAACAGCTGGATCAGTTATAACAGTTGGATCAGTTATAACAGCTGGATCAGCTATAACAGCTGGATCAGTTATAACAGTTGGATCAGTTATGACAGCTGGATCAGTTATAACAGCTGGATGAGCACCACAAAATTACCTCAAAACTTTAACAAACACTCACAGATTTATGAAATCTCTGTACATACTTACAAAGTGTTTTTAAATGCCAACATCATCTTCTCCTGGCAAAATAAAACACTTTGTCTAAAATAAGAAATTAAAAATAGAAAAAAAATATTTTCTTCAACCTATTTAAGATGTTCAGGCTCCAGCTGCAGAAACATGAAGAGTTTGATGTTTTCATGGTGAAACAACCTGTTTACAAGGTGTGAAGCCAAACCACGACAACAGTTTAGAAGATTGTTAGTTCGATCCAACTCATTTCATTCATAACTTCCAGAACTTCACTGAGTTGTCAGTAAATTATTTCCCACAGCAATAACTTAGTTTGGTTTAATAACATGTTTAAATAAAGAAATTCAGTCAATTTTAACGTCCCTGCGAAGCTTAAAGGTCTTGCTGTTGCACCACAACTGCAGGATCAAAGATAAGATAAGTGTGTAACTCCTCTACTGGTGGCGTCACTACAGCCACCAATGAGAAGAGTGGGTTTCGACCATCAACATGAACTGATAAGAGCAAAGCAGCAGAACAGATTTCTGATCAGACACCAGGAGGCACCAAAACAAACAAAACGTAAATAAACATTGTTTGTGACATTTGGCCCATCAGAATCAGAATCAGGTTTGTTGCCATGTAAATGACTCTCTCACCTACATGGCAACAAACCTGACTCTGATTAATGTCCTTCATGATGCCAAAAATAGACATCTACTTTCATATCACAACCTGCGCAGGAAGCAACAGTTTAGGAGTACGTACACATTACTGCCATCTGGAGGTCACGCTGAAAACAACATCTGGAAAACAAAATGAGTTTAAAGAGTTGCTTCACTTATGTTTGTAGTACATCTACAGAGGTCTCTAGTAGGAATTAATGAATGAAAGTCGTACTCTGAGGAAACAAAGCTCTGGTGCACCTGTTTCAGGAAGTAGAAGCAAGCCAGATCAAACGGCAGGATCTGGAGTCTTACTTCCTGATATGTGGACATCTCTCCTCTGATTGGCTAACAGCAACATGACTCTACCACTGAGTCTGTTTGCTCTGCAACATTGATGTTTAATCTCCACCAATAACAAAAGCCTGGAGGAGTTCTGTTGTGTGGTGGAGTTGCTAATGCTAACAGTTAGCTTCTACTAGCAGAGATGTTCTCTGCTGTTTCCTGGACTAAACCAACAACAGCTTCCCCGTCGTGAGTCCAGATGGGTGAGTCCATGAATGTTAGTGACAGTGTGACGTAGATCTGTCAGGATTTTCTATCCTAGAGTTTCACCGTCTGTTTTCTATCAGAAGCTACTGCAGGAGACAGGTGTAGGAGACTATTTTCATGTTCAGCCTGCATGAAACACTCAGAGTGACCCGTTAGAATCAGAGATAATCATTAAAGATGGTTTCTCAGTGAAGGACCTCTTCATTAATGTCCATTCTGCAGTTCTGCATCACTAACGAAGAACCTGATAAATGTTCTTTATTCACATTTTAACTCTTCAGACATCAAAGCCAGTGATGTTAAAGGCTGAATCGTTTATCTGCGTTACACTAACCGTTTAGGATGACAGAATCAACGAATCTAACGGGGGTAGTGGCAGATTTATTCATGACTCTGAACCCGACAGTCATCTGTGTTTATGAGTGACTTCATCTAGAGCAGGAGAACCAGAACCAGTCTGGAGCAAGGATCAGGCTTTAAAGTAAACACAAACATTAGTGGTGAACACATTTAACAAAACATTTTCCGTTGAAATGATTCAGGGCTCAGAACCTCCTCCAGCCCGGTTCTACTGCTCTGTTCCTGGTAGCGTGGTACCGTTTGAATGTTCCTCTCGTAGAGCAGCAGGAACTCCACTCCTCTTCAGTGCAAAGTCAAACGACAGCTTCTGAACCTCTGACCCTGAACAGCAGAACCAGCACACATCCAGACCGGTACCAGAGCCTGAACTTCAGAACCAGCACACATCCAGACCGGTACCAGAGGCTGAACTTCAGAACCAGCACACATCCAGACCGGTACCAGAGGCTGAACTTCAGAACCAGCAGCTTCTGAATCTACGACTCCAGAGGGTTTTGTGCAGATTTTGTAAACATGACGAAGGAACTCTGAGCTTTACCTTCCTGAAACTTTCAGCATATTTCTGGTTCTGCTTGATGTCTGCTGGTCAGCAGGTTCTGGTCAGCGGGTTCTGGTCAGCGGGTTCTGGTCAGCAGCACTCTGTCGTGTGGCAGTGTGTAGCCACGCAAACACCCAAAGCTGCACTCTGATGAATGGGTGAAGCACAAACTAAAGGTAAAACGAGTGAGATGTTGGCAGCTGAGGAAGATGTTCGCTGGTCTTCAGCAACTCCTGAGATAAAAATAAGAGTGAAAAGAAAAGCTGCTGACTCGAGTCTGAGTGTCGAGTGTTGGCATGACGCCGCCGGAGCGAGCACCACTGCAGCGTGTGACCAATAGTCGAACCCTTCAGGGTCGTAGTTGAACATGTTGGACGGTGAACGCTGCTTAAGGCAGAACTCCATCCCGTGCTTTAACACTGATTCAAATAAAAGACTGGAATAGAGTTTCCTCTGGTTGCTGATGCTGATGATGAAGCGGGTCGTCTTCTATGAGAATGGATGCCTGAAGCACAGGAGGCCAGGCGTGGTCACAGCCTGCAAGACAATGGCCAGGGCTTCAGTGAGCTCAACATTTCTACAGCAGGAAGCAGGTCTACCATTGGCCCAAACAGCTTTGAGTCGAACCAATCACAGTGCTCTACATTTGTTGGGTGGGTATTGCACTATAGCTGCAATAAAGAAAAACTACAAAGATGGCAACCGCTTTCTAAAAACAGCTTTGGCATCAACTTAGAACGATTTAGACTCGGACGAAGGACGTATTTACGTTTTCTTCTTCGAGAACCGACATCCGTAGCCATGAATACATCATGTTTGCTGCCCTGATTGGTCCCAGTGCTGTCCACTGGGACCAATCAGGGCACTGGACGCAGTTTGAAAGACTGGATGGTTTAATGGGTGTGTATGTGCACACATGGCTTGCAGGTAAACAGGTGAAAGTCCACCAATAACAGCCGAGCTTGTAACCCTAGACCCACCCCCAATCCAAATCCTACCCCAGCCCTTATCCCGCCATATCCATGAGCCTCAGCTCTGATCAGTGGAAATTCACCCGTTCACCTGCTCGGGTAGAGGTGGGCTTGGGGCGGGACTAGCATTAGGATTCATCTGACCTGTTTCCTGAATGGAGCTGGGCCACGTGTGGAGGCGTCTCATTATGTCTTGCTGGCGTTTTCGTAGACGACGTCTGAAGTGATGGACTGCTGCTTCTTCTTCTGCCACATCAACAGGACGCACTGATGGATGAAGACGTACTGCTCCTGATCCAAACACGCACACAAGATTACAAACGCTTGAAATGTTTCCTGTTTAACATGTTCAGGTGACTCGGACATCAAGGCTAGGCAGCTCTGGATCTAAAGCACTTCCACACACAGGATCATCGGGAATATAAAACATTAAAATACACGTGACAACATGTATTCTCACGCGTCTGCTCGATCAAGAACCTCTGGGTCAGGGTAAGTGTGTGTGTGTGTGTGTGTGTGTGTGTGTGTGTGTGTGTGTGTGTGTGGGTGTGTGTGTGTGTGTGTGTGTGTGTGGGGGGTTCCACGAAATTAAACAATCAATAATGAACAAGAGTCTGCTTCTAGACATGCAGAAGGACAAAATCAATCAAAAACAACACACAGCAATACATCAGGAGCAAGCTATCACTGCATCAACCTGATGAAGAAATATAAAATCAACATTGTTTAACTGAACAATCACGATCATAAATCACAGTGCATTAAGTGCCCACCATAGTCTTAAGACATGTGTTGAACGTGCCCAAGTCCATACTTTTGAGAGCACCATGTGAGCACCTGTGTGTGTACACACACTTGTTTATGTAAGGTTTCTCTATAGGAGCGTCCAATAGAGAGTGTGAGGGACCACAGATCCGCCCCCCAAAGATGCGCAGGAGACGGGGGGAGCTCCAAGTCCCAGAGATCCAGGCGCTGCCCCAGAGTGCAGGGACCCCAAGGAGACTGCAACCAGAAAAGCTCCGCCCCCCTCAAGAGGCACAGAGGATCGCCCCGGGGGGCCACAACCAGCAGCCGGCAGAGTCCCGGGAGACATCAGCGGCAAGCCCACAGGCCCACCCGCAGCCTCCCACCCCCTAGCCGGCCGAGCCTGGGACCCAGCGACGGGAACCCAGGGGTGACCATCCCCGCCGGGGACCCAGCAGAGCCCAGGGACCCAGACCCCACATGGCAGCCACCGGGATTGGTCAGGCAGACGCCAGAAATCTTAAACCCCCTGACCCGGGAGCCACGACCCAGGCACACCAAGGCACAACCCCTCACACCAGGTGTGGCGGGGGAGGGGAGACGAAGATCTATATCATCAAAAGAAGTTCCAGGAGAGGGGAGGAGTCAAACGCCCCACCTGACATATACAGTCATACACAAACACAGTCACACACTCCCTCCCTCATGCTCACACATGCACATACAACCCAAGACTTACAAAAATGCACGCCAGACACCCACTCATGCTCCCCATACACACCCTATTAACTCTGGTCCCGGTACTGCTGCACATGGGGTACAACCATCACCGGTTACCAGAGTTCGACCCTTTCTGCTGGGGTGCTGATGAGCAGGCTCCCCCGCCCAACGCTGAGCACAGCAATCCACCACCCCAGACCCCAACCAGACGGCCAGATCTCCCTCCTAGCCTCCAGCCCCAGGAGGCCTAGCAACAACAGAGGTGTGCTAAGACCGACCCCTAGTCTCCCTCCGCGGGCAGTGCGGGCATCGTCTGGCCTATGCCAGCTGATGCCACCACACCACCCCACTTGCACCCACAGCCCTCAGTGTCTAAGTGCAGTTTAAAATTGGAAGTGGGCACCGGCAATTGGGATGAGGCTGAGAAATCCCCCTACCAAATGCCGTTGAATGTGCTCACTCCCAAGGCCCTAAGTGTGTGTTTGTGTGGAATGTCGTCAGTGGAAGTGTATAAGGTGCAAATAAAATTGGGGGGCAGGTTGCCACAGGAAAGCGGAAATGGGGTCCATACCTGCACTCCCTGACTTGCCCACCCCCCAAGGTCCTATGTGTATGTTTGTGTGATGATGTGAGGGAGCAGGAGGAGAGAAATGTGTGGGGATGGGGAGGAATGGCTAGTTGGACTTAAGCCCTCCAGGGATCCAGCGCCCCCACTGGCCCCAATAGGCACCTCTGTTGTCAAAATGCCACCCAGGGCATGGAGACCCCAGCCCATCCTGCCAGGGCCCAAAACACCAAGATTTCTAACCTGGCTCTACTAATGTTCTGGTTGGCAGAACCTGAACAGATGTTGACTCTTTCAATGGATCCAAATGGTCAGACCCTCCTTTCAAAAACAACCTAACCATCCTTTGATAAAGCAGGACAACATAAGTCTGCAAGTGCTTTCAGCTGACCTCCGTCTGGACCATCGACAGTCGATGCGATCTCATCTCTGACACCATGCTCAGGATGTCCACAAACTCGTGCTCTCGAATGTGCTGCATGAGGCAATCCAAGGCCATGAAGGTCCCAGTTCTGCCGACCCCGGCGCTGAAACAGGAACCAAAAACTGCTGTGAGGATTCTGTGAGATCCACAACAGATCTTCAGTTCTCATGAAGTGGTTTGAGTCCACGTGGACTGAGATTGATCACATGGCTAATCAGCTGATTCCACGTGGTAAAAAATGAGTGAACAGAACTTTCTGTGGTTTCTATCCTGTTCTGAAACCCTTTTGACCCCACGGGTTTACAGACCTGCAGTGGACCACGATGGGCTGTTTGCTCCTGTTGGCCTGCTGGCGGACTATGTGAACAAACTGCAGGATACTCTCGATGGCGTTGACTGTGGGAACGCCGTGATCTGGCCACGAAGTGTAATTCAGATGGAGGACATCCTGAGTCTCGTCGGCCTGTGGGGGGCAACAGCCAGTCAGTGTTAAGGCGTGTTCGAGCTTCAGGTGCTCGTGTAGACCAGGAGAAGAAACTAACATATCCGAGTCGAAACTTTCTGATGATCCACTCGGGAGACTCGCTCTGAGACAGCATCTCCACGCTGATGTCGCCGTACATCACAGGCTCGTCTGTGAATGGCCAGTAGTGGTCGCACTTCACCTGGAATACAGAAACCAGTCATCTACTGGGAAAGTCTCAAACCTTTAGGAAAACCTCCAGCACAAAGACTGCAGCCGGACTGGAGAAACAGTGGATGAGATTATACGACGAGTTGGATTTAGCCACTGGTGGAGATCAGGACATGTGTGGAAAGGAATTATCAACGATAATCAAACAGACATTATTATCCTTGGCCCAGATTTGACTCAGGGCTTTGATCTGGGCTCCTCAGCCCTTCGTGAGAGGGTTTTATTCCGGGAGCACTCTTAATGTTGGACATGTACAGGAAGTGTTGAGGTCCTGCTACTATCTGCACCATCTAACTCAAATAAGACCAATCTAATCTAGACCGCATTTGGAAACTGCGACTGTTTTATTTAGACGGCTCTAATCCCATATAGGCAGGGATTATCTGTGAACCGCCCCCCCCCCCCCCCCCCACCCCCCCACCCCCCACCCGGATGTGACGTACCGGGTCGTGCATTCAGCGTCAGACTGATGAAATCTCTTTTTCAGGACCTTTAGCTTTGATGTGACCTGCTTTTTGTCCCGCTTGACGCCCGCTCAGCCAGTGTTTTCACCACTCTGTCGAACAGCTGGCTGTCTCTCACCGTCCCCGCTAAAAGGCGACTGATCTGTTCGTCCACTCGCACGGCCAAAAGCTCAATGGTTTCCACGTCCGGCCGGCCGGCTTTCCTTCAGGCTGGCACCCGGCGCGCNCCGGGCTGACATGTGTTTAGCCGTCAGAGGTGAGGGGCTGATGCGGCAATATTACTACCAAGCGAGGCGGAACGAATAATGCAATGTTCGCGCAACGCCATGTCGGCATGGCGCATTTATAGACACACCATTGCGGTAATACTACGCCGATTTGCCGGGATGGTGTGTCCTATAAAAGCCCCTTCTGTGTAGCTAGCAGGGAGTTTAATCTCCACAGCTGTGAAGAAGTGATTTCTTTATTATCTAATTAATCCATTAAACAGGATCCCTGTCCACTCTTCTAAAGAAGACTTTCATCTGCAGAAACGGTTGGATTTTAGTTCTCAGAAACCGCGCCAGAATGCGACAGTGATTTAACAGACTGCTTGTTAAACCACCAGCAGTACCGCAGCAGGCTTTCAGACGGATTACTTCCTTAAACCGGTGTTCTGGGAATTTCTCCTACCCTGTAAACCGTCCTACCCGTTGTTACTGAGCATGTGCGTGCATGCGCACAACACAGAAGGGGAATGCTACTCCGCTGTCATATTTGCAGGAAAATAGATAAGTAGTAAGTATTAGTACTTTTTATTGACGTTGATACTTGATTTTTTTTTTTTTGTTGGTTAGGTAGAGTAGATGTTAGGGTTAGAGTTTTGGTTAGGGTTAGGGTTCGTGTGTAAAACACCGTAAAATTATCCTACGGGTAGGACGTTTTCTCAGAACACCGGCACCATTCCAACGTTAAAACCACCCGACGGTGAGCACAACCTTTTCCCCGTAGGCTGTCCGGTTGTAGAGCAATCACAAATGTTTCACTGCAGTGTAAATCGCTTTGGGGGGCTCTGACTGTGAAAGGTGCTTTACACGTGAAGGCTAATTATCATTTATCGTGTTGTCTACGCTCCAAGCCTTACCGTTTTACTCTCACAGGCAGTGTTCCAGATTCAGCTAGAGCGCCCCGACCTGACATAAAAACTTTATTCTTATTTATGATGCACATTTCTACACGGCCGGGGCCGACCAAAGTGCTGCACAGTAAAATAGCGTAAAAATCAAACCATGGGAAGAAGTCATAAAAAGTAGTACAGTAACCATTATAAAACAATAAAACTAAAACAGAGACATAGTAAAATGCCAGCTAGGCTGAAGTAAAAGCTGAGGAATAAAAATGAGCCTTCAGGCGTGATTAA